>VZSC01001158.1:165641-178684 GCA_013398225.1 Steatornis caripensis | reverse complement strand
TTAATAGCCAGCCCAGCTTTAAACCGTGACAGAAGCATAATGATGATACTTACAAGGCCTTTAAAATCCACCTCCCTTTCTTGAAACCCATGGGTCCTCATAGCTCAAGATATTGTGATCACACCTAAAAGCCAGTCTTTTCTCTGAGATGTTTGCTGCCTCTAGCACAACTTGCAGGGTATTTCCACTTGGCTGAAAAGCAGGTTCTCAGATGTGCACTTCCCTCTTATATCGCTTGTATTTGCTGTGTGAGGAGAATATGTTTAAATTCTTTAAGTGCCCTCATGAGTATGCAAGTCTCCCTGATATTTAGTGGAGTTGGAGTTACTTCCAGAAAGCACCTTCTGGGGCAGCTGCTGAAACTGGATGCTCGACTTAATCCTTGGAAGTAGGGTGTCTATCTTCACACGGACTATAGGGGCTGTTTAGGAAGGACGGCCATCCAGAATAGACAGCTGCAGTAGCTGGTTTATGCTGTGCTGTTGAAATACTGCTCAAAGAGTGAGTCTGGGGAAAGCTGAGCTCAGTGCATCTGCTAATGAGTGGTCTGTGGTAGATCTGGTGTTTCCCATGCTCACTGCACCCAAACAGGGCTGTANGGCCATCCAGAATAGACAGCTGCAGTAGCTGGTTTATGCTGTGCTGTTGAAATACTGCTCAAAGAGTGAGTCTGGGGAAAGCTGAGCTCAGTGCATCTGCTAATGAGTGGTCTGTGGTAGATCTGGTGTTTCCCATGCTCACTGCACCCAAACAGGACTGTAAATATGTATGTATATAAACAATTGATTGTATGTGAACTCATTCCAGGATGGCGGGCTGGACTACATATTAGGTGAATGGTAGTTCAGGCCTATTTTTCCAATGAAGTCTTGAACCTCTGCCAGCTCATACCGCTTGAGAATCTGGCCTCTTGCTCCTTACTTTGTACATTAACTTTACTTAATTGGTAGAATTTCCATGCTTAATAATTATAAATATATAAGCAGGAGTGTTTGTTTACACTTGTTTAAGCAGAGAAGGAACCATTTCAAAAAAAAGATATTTTAGGAATGGCCTAACAGCAGTCCCATGTAAGATCAGAGGTTTGTGTCTACCACACGAACTGGTGGAGCATGGAGGAGGTGGGTATTCTAGAGCACTTGGGCAATATTTGCAGCTTGTGCATTGGTGGAAGATGATGTCAGGTCTCTACATATTGTCCCTATACCCTTTTTCCCCATGCCACATCTGTCTCTGAGTGACCAGAAATGAATGTAGATGGGAGTAAGCCATAAGGAAAATTTTGAGATGCAGAAATAAGCAAGTCCCCTCACTGAGCCAGAGTCTTTCTGTGGGCTGCATATTGCATATGTATTTTGTGAGGCAGACTCAGATTCCTTTGAGGTTGGCACATTCTGGTTAAGATGAACTCAGCATCCAAATGTTGACACAAAAGCTGACTACACCATATACCATGGCCCCTTGCCACCTCCAGCTGGCCCAGGGCTGTGCTGGCATTGGCTTTGGTTACTTGGTTTAAGACCGCTATAGAAAAGGGAAGGGCAAAGGGTGCCTGAGGTGGGTTTACCTGGCATCCCAGCTGGAGGAAATGGCCTGCATTCTTCTGTGGAATAAGGAGAGAGGGATGAGTAGAGGGAAATAAAATAAATAAAGCTAGCCAATGGTGTCATTAAAAATAGGATGTATCACGATTACTGTGTGAGCATGTGACTCAGACATCCAGACACTAACATTCCTGCAAAGCCCCAGATGCATACATGGAACTGTATTTTTTTGGCTTCCCAGAATGGCTTAATTTTACGATTCTGTGACTCATTAGAAAAAGCAAAGTCCCCAGACATACTGCATCAAGACCCAGTAGACACTAGTTACTGGTGGGGACACACAGGGTCAAAGAAACAGGTGAGGGCTGGATGGAGGGGAGAGCAAAGGAACAAGACTCCCGGCCTCTTCCCTCCCCCCTTTCTCCTTCTAGTGGTTTTGTAAACATGTTTCTCTCTCTTCCTTTCTTTCTTTCTTTTTTTAAGATTGGAGAGGAGGGGTTAACAGAGGTCATGTTAGTTTAAAAAATTATGGTTAACCTTACAAGCTGGGTTGCCTTAGGTCACAGTGATACAATTCCCCTCCCTTCTCCTGTGCAGTGGTGGTTCACAGAAATTCCTCTAACGCAGGGAAAGACGGGGCCTGCCAAGGTTATGAGCAATGCAGAACAGACTTACCTGTTTTTATGCACTGCTTAACTAATTATTTTACTAAGAAACAGCCAAGTTGGAACAACTACCTTTTTCTTCGAGGAGGAACATTTTCCCCTTTTCCTTTTTCCCCACGTCCCCCTTGTCCCCTCCTCCTTCCCCTTGTTTTTTTTTTCCCCTCCGTTGCTTGGCTTGGCATTTGAAACAGGTTCTCGATATCTGACACCTCTTGAAAGTGTAGTTTGGCAAACAGGAATCGAGTTTGGCTCCAAAAGGGCCCTGCACAGGGCTCGCTGTGAAAACACCTGGGTGTCTCTTACGCCTCTAAGAACCAGTCCTGCTTCTGTAGAAATAACAGCCACCCTCTCCCTTTCCCCAGCCCCTGCTCTACCTTCAAAATTTAAAAAAAAAAAAAAAAATAAAATGCTGGCACTGTTTTTGCAAAAAACAGGTGGTTCGAGGGCGCTGCAGAAGAGGATGAAGGCCATCTCAACGACAGCGTGCAAAAATCCTGTGCAGAGAGGGGTTGGATTGCAGCACATACATCTGCAATTCGTTTTCCCAAGCTCAGGACAAATTAAGAATCTCCAGGCAATTAGGGGAGAAAGCTTCAAAGTGCAATCAGCAGTTCTTAAAAGAATATGTGCTGGGCTTTGAGGGAGGCTAATCCTGCTGCCTACAACAGGCTCCTCTCTGCAGTGTGCATTTTCCAAGACCAAAATTTTGGCCTGCTTTTCAGTCACACCATATAAAATAACAAACACGCAGTCTAAGGAAAACAATTTTTAAGACACAGTGGAACCCACTTTAATGAAGAAAACTGTTAAATGCATAAAACCCCCATGTGCCAATGGATAAATGTGCTGGAAGTGTGAACTGTTAAACCAACAAAATTGTTAACACATCATACTGCTGGGCAAAAAAATAAAATAAAAAAATATAAAAAGGGAGTGAAACGGTTTTCTAACATGCAGCCCACTTTGCCTTTATTGTTCACATTCCTGCTGACATAAAGTTTCCTGATTTGTCCCCTGGGCCCAGAAATATGGCAAAAGCGGGAACATTAATTGTATTTAACCCCTTTAAACTGCCCTCCCTGCTTTTTAGCTCACAGTGGCCAAGAATAGCTTCACGGAATGGGGAGAGTTCACCCTTTTTTTATTCAGGGTGATGAGTGAACAAGTTCACGTAGACTTTTTTTTTTTTATAACTGGTATAAAACTTTAAACTATGCCCGAACATCTTTTTCCTCTATCTGTGGGGAAAATTTGGCCTAGTTTTGTGTTTGCTGTTTCTTAAAATTCTTAAGTCCCTCCATATTCCTGGTTTTCCTTGGGATTGATGCTGAAATAAGGCTGTTCCTGTGGCCTTACTGCTTCCTCTGAAGACACGGAGCTCTCACCGAGTTAAAGCCAGATCTCATGAGAGTCCTGAAGGCAATCACTTTGATAAATGTCCAACCCTGCGGCTGTGCTGGCATGGTGGAATCTGGATCCCTGCCTCACTCCGAAACACGAGAAACTAAAAATCAGTCCATTGAATTTATCTTCATCTGACTCCTGAATTACATGCTGTTCGCAGATTTCATTTCTGCAGGTGGTCAAAATTTTCCACCAAAATGTGATTTCCGCAAAAGGTGGGCTTTTGTCACAAATGAAGATTTTCCCTGGAGAAAAATTGCACCAAACCAAATATTTACTGAGCAACGAACAGTTTTATCAAAAACTTTCCCAAAACTAGAGGAAGAGTCTGCAGAAAAGTATAGTTGCTATTTCTTGGATTTATATTTCCTTTAATGAGAAAATAAGGAAAAAAAAGCATAGTAAAGTTGAATTAAGATATAAAAGTTAATAAAAATAATCATGAGGAAAAAATAAAATATTTGTTTCCATTTCATAAAATTATTCTTTAAATTGTAGCATCTACATGGATCAGCCATTCAGCTAATGTCTGTGCTGCTGTTTGCCTGTCTCAGGGGCCTTTTAGGTGCTGCTCTGTGAATACAGGTATGAAAGTGCATTTGTGATGACTAAACTCCAACCGCGAACTGTGACAATGAGGAGTTTATTCCTGTGGTTCAGAATGTTCTCATTTTTCTTCACTTTTCTCTGTCCCTTGCAAAATAACATGAGGTCGTGCCTGGCTTGAGGATGGCGCCTCTTTTTCTTGGCACTTGCTGGTTTTGCTTCTTAGACTGATGTTTGCAAAGAAATCCCGGCCTCTGAGGGCCGCTAACTATGTATTGCATTGCAGAGTCTTCACAGGACAGGCTTGCATCTCCAACGTGCTTGGGTCTCTTGCTCCTAAGGAGGCTGTGTCATGTACTTGAGACCACCTTACACACCAGATAAACTTAAACCAGGGTCAAGTTTTGTGGTAGTTAAGCAAAGGAGTTTAGTTCTTGGTTATAAAAAAGGAAGCAAAACTGCGACGGAGTACTGTAAGCCTGAAAATCTGACACTGGCCTCTTCATTGTCATGCATTTAGAGAATCCCTGGGGCCCTTTCTCAGCAGCTAAAGGTCAGCCCAACTGCCCCTCACCCAGAAGGTGTAGTTTTCTGGAGTGCACTGAGATCTAGGTCTTTTATCCCAGTTGCAACTGAAGACCATCAGGGTGTCACTGTGACAATATTGTCACAAGCAATGCATAGGCTGTTGTCACACTCTCCACTCTGCCATTGCCAAGGTGCATCTTTTAAATGCTTTTGCTAATTAATTTCCATGATGACAGTTTTTATTCTGTCTTGATGTTTATGAGGCTGCAAGATGTTGTTTCAGAGTCATTTAAGCCTGACTCTGAAATGAGCCCTTTGAGATGTGTGGGTGCTCATTGGAACTCTTTCTCAGAAAACCTTGAGAATGTCCTGCTCCCTCTTTCCAGGCTGGCTGCAATTTCTCTCATCCAATATGAACAACCAAAAAATCAAGTGCCTAGTTACTTGCTCCAGCTCCCCTTTGTCAGTGGAGGGAGAAGGGCAGCTGCTCTTCCCCATCTTGAAGAATGAATCCTGCCTTTGCCATTGACTTTTGACCTTCTTCAAGGCTTCAACACAACATACTGTTTCCTACCATTGGAAATGCTATCTATGTAAAACTCTTTTCATTACTACTCAGTCAGAGGTGTACTGGTGCATTTCCATAGAGATCACCCACGACTGCTGGGTTAGGATGGGAAGAGCTTCAATTCTTTTATTTTACCATGTATCATATCTTGGGTAGCTGCCTTGGGGGCTTCAAAGAAGTAGCTGTATGATCCACTTAGGTCATCTTGCTACTCTATAAGTCAAAGTCCTCTTTGTACAAAATTGGGGTAATCATAGAAATTCTGGGCTAGAAAGAGCATTGAACTATTCCCCTGCTTTATGGCAGGGTCAGGAAATCTGGTTTATTCCTGACAGATGTCTGTATAATCTGCTCTTAAAGCCCTCCAAAGTCTTTCATAGTAAATCGCTTTGAGATCTAAAGGTGAAAAATGCTACGTAAGACCTGAATATTGTTATTATTATTAACAGTGTTGTTGTTCGGAGAATAGCTTAGCAGCACAGTCCCAGATGGCACTTTAAAAAAGGGCCCAGAAGGAATGAGTTATAGGGAGTTGCACCAGTCCTGGTGGAAGTGCTGAGCCAGCACTGCTGGTACTCCTGCCTGCTGCCAGATTAGTCTGAAATTAAACTCCACAGCCTTTGCCTGTGTTCACACAAAGGCCAGGTACTGCCAATGGTTACCATATTACAGGGTTGGATTGCTCTACTAAAGCCACTGGTGCCATTCCTGAGTGATGCTCGTTGTGAAGAGAACTGGATGTTGCTTACTTGGTCTCTTTTGCAGGTGCCACGTGCAGCGTGCACAGAATAGCAAGTGCTTCTCCCTTCAGAAACGTAGTTCATGGTGCTCAGTTGAACTGGCTATGTAACCCGGAAAGCTGGTAATTGTGTATCTACTCTTCTGTGGGCACTGGTCTTGTATTCCCACTGGTGTAGGTCACAACAAGTGCTCCTTAAATAAAATTGCCCCCCGGCTCCTAACCAGACTGACCCTCTGTTTGTTTAGTTTCCAACATGCTCCAGAATATCATATGTATATTCAAGTATAGGCCTATCATTAAAATTGCCCTCGCAGATGATGAGCTATTGACCCTTCCATTTTTGTCTTCTACCTACTGGATACCCCATTTGATCTTATGGTTACCCTTTTCCCCCATTGCCCCTGGCACCACCTCGACCATCCCCAGCTCTTTTTAGACAAATGAATGAAACCGTTCTTGGAGGCTGAAGGTGGCCAGCATTTGGACTGAGGGTCCCAGCCTTTGCAGTCAAAGCTTGAGGATTTTGAGTAGAAGACATTGAATTTAAATATAGTCTTAGAGAAGTTTCCTTTCTTGCTGAAAACCTAACACAGCCAAGACAGAAGTTCAGACATGGAGACTCAGGTGCAGTCCGTGGCACCTACAGGTGATACCTAACACCTCCCGAAGTTTGCACAAGCCAGAGACTGTTCCTGATATGTAGTTTGGATGTGTCTGTCCTGTTTTGAGAGACTAAAAAAGCTGAATAGTATGGACGTGCCTAGGCAGTGCCCTTTAGGCTCCAAACTAGTGAACAGATCAAATTACGGTTTGGGTATCTAGCCATATAGTAAATGAAAGAGTGTACATCCCAGAACAGACAGTCCAGCTTTTATTCTTATAGAAAAGTTGTATGGATTCGTATTCCTCTTACCATATTACGTAGAATAGCACAATATATCCATATAAAGAAGTTAATTTCCTTTCGAATTCTGGAGGAGGGAAGAAGAGGAGATGTTACACCATCTTAACCAAATCTACTTGATCAAGTTCATTAAAAAATCTGTAAGATATTCCTTGAGAAAAATTAGAGTGCTTGGCCTAAATTTAACTTTGTAAACAACTGCCTACAAAAAACTGGTGTGGTATCCAGAGCTGCAGATCAAAGGCAGGACTGCAGCCAAGGCACAACCATGCTTTGAGTGTGTCAGGATGAGAACTCTCGCCTTGGCAACAAGAGCACAAAACTCATCTCTCTCTTGTTTCGTGTGAGCTATCATGTCATTGTCATGGGAATCAGAGATCATGTTTGTGTATCCTGGTGAATAAACTTAATCTGGCTCTGTTTCTTGCATTTGTGCCAAGCAACATGGTATCTTGTCTCCTAGTCTGTGCCTGGGATTACAGCAGAAAAAAAGCTATCATATTTTGGTCTGGGAGCAACCAGGCAGTTGGCACACCTGGGAGAGAGGATCCTTGCTTTGCTCACACGTTTATTTCAGTAGATGAATAGGCTCCCCAGATGGTTAAACATGTACAACATCCCTAGTCAAACACCAAATCACCCTCCTTTGCTCAGGCTTCCATATCTGCTGTGGGGTTATGCACTATCAGAAAGTTGCCTGGCTTTCAGTATTCTTGCACTTATGGTACAGTAACTGGTTTAGAAAATACACGTGTATAAAAGTAGTCCTATATGTGACAGAATCCTCTAAAACAATGACCAAGTGTCTGTTGCCTTCACATTTCTGTAGGTGAAATCATAGGTTTACTAGAGCTGGCCTAACTGCTCCCCAGGCATCTAGTCTGTATTCTCCTTTCTTTAGCTGGAGAGTGTTGTACCTCAGTTACCAACCTTCGAAGAGGAAAAAATTTGGAGCTTAATTCCTCCCTGGCTTAAACCTTTGTGTTTTTTTGGCTGTAGATTTATGTTCCAAGAACTTGGATTTACATAAAGACGTATCTATTTGCACATAATTTGCAAGAGTTCCTTTTAGCCTATAATTGTGATAAATACGGTTGTGGAGGCCACAGCATACCTAAAGTATTGCCGAATGGATTTTTAAGAGTAATTTTTTTCAAAAGTATGCTAAAATAGAAAGATCGGAGGAGGAAAAAAAAAAAAAGAGAGAGACGTAAGATGGCCTTGTGGTTGAAATCCTGGCCTGCAATTCAAGAAATCTGGGTTTAATTTCCAGGTCTGCCACTTACTTCCTGTGTGACCTTGGGCAAGTTGGATAATCTCAGAGTGCCTCAGCTCATGGGCATGCTAATAATATTGCCTTTGTCTCTGGTGCTGCCTAGAGCATGAACACACCATGTGTTTGTTTGCACAGCACTTAGCACAACTGGGACCTGCTCTCGGCACCGCCTTCTTGCTCTACTGTAATGCTAACAATAACAGTAATAATGTTTTCCGTTGAGATTATGTGTTGGAAGAATGGACCGGGTGGTATAAAGGGGTTTCTTTTAGGGTCTTTTGTAGATGCAATGAAAAGGAAGGAGCTTCCTTTCTTCTGCCATAGGAACCCATTGGTGAAACCATCATGCACAGCTCTACTGAACCTAAGAACCCAACAGACGTTGTTGGGTGCTAGTCATGTCTTTTAACACCTCCTTGCAGGCTGTAAGAGGTTATAAGAGACAAGTGTAGTCTACAAAATCCTACAAAACAATATGAAGCTACAAGATAATACGGAGCTGTGTGCTCTTAGGGCAGTTATGACTTCAGCACTGTCTCGTTGAGTGTCATTATTCTCCTTCTCTCCACCCAAGTAGGTCTCATTAATATGAGCTCAAAGTAAAAAAGCCTGAGTGTTTTACTTCCCAGAGTAAACAAGTTGAAAACAGTAGGGCTAAATACAGCTGTTAGCCTGGAGTACCTTGTCCAGATGTGACCGGTTAAGCTTTGTGATGCCAAATTATGAGATTAGTGTTGTGGATTTAGATCACTGGCTGATTAGTCTAAGAATAACTTCAGTTTCTGAGCTCCGTCTTAGTTACCTGAGTTTTTGGAAAATGTGTCAGGGATCTGGAAATAACCTTAAAATAACAAATAAAAAGCTCACTTAAAGAAAACATGTGCTGTGTGTCCTGACAATCTGTCATCTGTCTAGCCTGTGCCGTTATGAAAATCACTTCTCTTGTGAAGGAGAGGAAGGAGATTAGTAAAAGTCCCTCTGTAAAGAAAAGGAGCTGAACAAAACTGAGTAGCTCCTGTGAGCTACCGTGGACATGCACTGCTACAAAATGAAGCCAAGACTGTGAAAAAGGGTCGGTGTCTTTGGGTGCTTAGCTTGTGGCAGCTTGGAGAAGATCTAATATTTAGGAATTGGATGTTCAGCACCATATGAAAATCCGGTCAAGGTGGACAACAAAAATCACAGTGTATGTGACACTGATGGATGGCCTGATGGATGACTTTTGGCAAGATGACTTTTTGTTGTTGAACCACTCAGTTACATATATTTAACCTCCCTTTTCCATCCTGTTGCTATGGATGAACGAAAGCTGAATTTGATCTGCTGGCTGTCTTTCTGAAGTCTGGTTAGGGCATACCCGTCACTCAGGGAGGGCTGGGGAAGATGGACAGTTTGACCTGGGCACCAGCTTTGAGAAATTATTGCAGTAGGGATTTGTTAGACTGCAATATAAGGTATCTAGAGATAGCTGTGAGAGGTTTGGGGCAGCTCTTGCCCTGCAGACATGGAGCTTCTTTGCAGCCCATCTGTCCTTGTGGCCAGTGGAGGGCTCCACTTGAGCTTCCAGAAATACTTTTGGCTTTACATGGACTGTTCACCACATCTTTCCAAGCATTTTTCAAGACTTCATTCACAATGTTTCCTTCCCCTCCAAAATACCTTCCTAAGATTTTTCAGTCATTCAGGCAAAATATTTTGGCCTCACTGAAAAGATTTGAAAATATTTTTGTTTTGTATATAATCTAGAGCACCTTGTCAAAGCAGGTATGTCCCTCTCCACTTTATTTAGAAGTGAAATCCCCATATATTTGATTAAAAATATAAATTTTAACGCAAAATTTCTACCACTTAAAGTTCCCAGCATTTTGAAGATCAGCGATACAGCATAATTTTACAAGAACTGGCTTTCAGTTATAGCGTACTTTCATAGCTACATATCTTGTTGTTACTGTACAGATATAAATACAAAATAATTTAAACCAAAATAACTTTGCAGTGGACTATAATGTCAGATGTATACCTCTCCATGTTGCTGTATAAAAAAAAAGAAAGTACTTGCTTATATGAAATAAAGACTTTGATAGTGCATAAAAGCCCCTTTTCCCTGCTCCAGTCTTGTTTTGTTTTAACAGTCTTGTGGGGAGATACAAGACACAAAATAAAACCCAAAACTTTCAAGAGAGATATGTTGGTTTTTTGGGTTCCAGTGCCTTGTTAAATAACAAAATTAAGAATGAAATACTTGGCTACCCTTTCACTGCTCTTTCAAGGAAATTACTTTTAGGATTATTCACATATGTCATTTTTAGTAATTTCCATGTCCAAACTTTTAGGATTATACACATGCATAATTCTTGCTAATTTCCATGTCCAAACTTTTTGCAAACTCATTAGACTTTAGTCCTTTCACAGGTATGGAAAAAATATCATGCTCAGGAATTCTTCTTAATAACATTAACTTTGTAACTCCTGCAGTTTGGGGACTTAGAAAGTTTCTTCACCTGAGGTTTTTGTTTGTTATTCCAAATTTACTGCCAGAAACTTGACACTTACTCTAGAAACATTTGTCCAAGATGGGTTCCAGAGATTACAGACTGAGTTTACTTGAGTAGTGTGAATTTAAGGCTATGAACTACTTTCTCTGCTAAAATTCTTATTTTCAATTTCAATTTGTGCTCGGGCTTGATTTACAGCAGAAATAATTAACAAAAGAAACAGTTCATTAACCACTACAGGAAGAAGTATGGTAAAAAGGTTTAAAATTTATGCAATCTTAATTTCTGTGCTAACAGACACAAGTTTAGTCCACATTACAGTCTTGACAGCTCTGAAAGTGTATCATGCTGGTATGAAAATGTTGTGAAATCCAGATCAGTTCTCTGATCCAGCAATTACTGATAATTGTGGCTTTTAATCAGGGAGAGGGGAAAGCTAGCAGCAGTGTTGGGGTATGGGCGGCATTGTGAGGTGTTCTGGAGTGGAAATTTTCTTTATTTAGTGTGAGGTGGCTACAAAGTAAACATGTAGAGCTGAGCTAGTAATCACAGAATCACAGAATGGTAGGCATTGGAAAAGACCTCTGGAGATCATCTAGTCCACCCCCCTGCTAATGGAAGTGCCGCCAGAACAGGGTGCCCAGGAACATGACCAGGAGGCTTTTGAATCTCTCCAGAGAAGGAGACCTCACAACCTCTCTGGGCAGCCTGTGCCAGGGCTCTGTCACCCTCACAGTAAAGTTCTTCCTTATGTTCAGGTGGAAATTCCTGTGCTCCAGTTTGTACCCATTGCTCCTTGTCCTTTCGCTAGGCACCATTGAAAAGAGTCTGGCCCCATCCTCTTGACACCCGCCTTTTAGATATTTATAAGCATTGATGAGATCCCCTCTCCGTCTTCTCTTCTCCAGGCCAAACAGACCCAGGTCCCTCAGCCTTTCCTCATAAGAGAGATACTCTTGTCCCCTAATCATCTTAGTAGCCCTCTGCTGGACTCTCTCCAGTAGTTCCCTGTCTCTCCTGTACTGGGGAGCCCAGAACTGGACACAGCACTCCAGATGTGGCCTCACCAGGGCAGAGTAGCGGGACAGGATCACCTCCCTCGACCTGCTGGCCACACTCTTCTTAATGCACCCCAGGATGCCATTGGCCTTCCTGGCCACAAGGGCACACTGCTGGCTCATGGTGCGTAGGTTAATGCATAGGCTCTTGGGAAATCAGTAGCAATGGAAGTGTATTTTTAAGACATAATTCCTCTTACCTCTTTTAGATGTCCGCTTTCAGATGAGACTCATGGGCTGAAGTCATGTCCTTTGGTCAAATAGGACCAGGGTCACTGAGATGCTTGAAAATTTTTCAGCCGAATTTTTCTTTCTGAAAATGGCAGATTTCTTTTACTAATGTTGACATGATTCTTCATATAGCATATGTGAAGTAATAGAAAATAAAAATAAAATGGGGAGGCACATAATGTATAGATATGTGTAGGTGCAACTGTCTGTAAGTGTGATTATGTGTGCCTGTTCGTACATAGATATGTTGAAATTAAAATGAAAGATCTATGGAATGATAAAAGCCTGATGTGTTTGGTTGACCTGATGGCTTTAGAGGGGAGAAAGGAAAATGGCCATGCAGAGAAGGGATTTGCTTGCTTTGGACATTTTGACGTTTGATCTCATTTTGTAGGGAGATGTCCAGGCTCTGATGGCACATTCACCCTGGTTCCCACCTCTGTCTCAGTCCCACTTCTGCCTCTAACTTGCTGGATTATCTGATTTTAGAAGTAGCAGTTTTAAAAATGGCACTGTTTTCCATACCGTTTCTGGGCCACCAGATTTGGTCCACCTTCAAGACTGAATCACCCAGAGCAAGCAGTCATTTTGCTAACCTCCTTATTTTGGTTTCACTTCACCTACAGACAACACCCCCAGCCAATAATGATCCTTTGTGTCCTCGGCCGACATTGCTCACGTTGGCAAGCGCGAGCTCAAGCTCTGAGAGCTGTAGGCACGCAGTCAATTATCATCATTGCTATTAAAAAAAAAAATCTCCCAGAGCAAGAGTGTTTCTCCATCTTGCCTTCAAACAGCAGCTCAAAATCCTCTCCAGCCCCGAAGTAAGAAAGAGTTATGTCTGGAATATTTCACTCCGGCTTTGAGAGAACAACTCTGTGTATTCCTCAGTGTGTGAGCACTGGATGAATGGCAACAGCAGTTCAAACTGTTTATTCCTTTCTTAGCAATAATGTTTAGGTTCATGAAAGCCTTCCAAGATATATAGAATTCCTCATGCTGAGTAAGGGCTCCTTCACTTATTGCTGCTGCTACACACTATGGACCATTCTTATTATACCTCCCTCCCCATTCATACCACT
>VZSC01001158.1:148578-165500 GCA_013398225.1 Steatornis caripensis | reverse complement strand
CCATTCATACCACTATAGTTAGGGGACTCTCAATGTTGTCATTATAAGCCCCTTATTTTTCAGGGTGTATAATTCAGCTGTAAAAAATTTGCCCTGGGCTGAAACTTGGCACATGAAGGCCAGAGAGAGGATTTTTGTGTTGATTATTTTTTTAAAGCAAGTTTTTTAAAATAAAATAAAATAAAATAAAATCCGTTCAGCCATATTATGTTGTAAAAAGTGCAGGAAAAAATAGAAGTTAGTGGTTTCAGATGCTTTTTTCAGGTCTCTCCTGTGTAACTCAAAGCCAGCTTTGTTTTTTAAACTGAAATTTTCCAGGCTATTAGTCCATAATGTGAACTTGTGCCTTTCAGGTTTCTCTTTAAACACAGGCACACACGAAAAGAAGAGCTGAGTTATTTCAATTAGGAATGAGGGCTGCTGTAATTTATTTTACGTGCACTTTTTCACAAGGATTTTCTTTTTTTTTTCGTTCTGGAAGGCACATGGGTGCACACCACCTGAATAAGCGTCGGCGTGAGCCCCTCTGCCCCTGCCCGCTGGTGTCTGTGTCTTTGCTGTGGGTCTGCTCACCCTCCAGAGAGTGCTGAATTGGATCCTGCTCCATTAGCAAATCCACCATCTTCCCCACACTGGATAAATGTTAAGGCAGGACTGGGCTTCCCAATGGGTGGTTTCCTCAGGGCTCAAGCAGGTCTGAAATTTAGTCTGAAGGAGGTGGCGCATTTGGATTTAACCTTCAGATCTCTTGGATCCCAGTCCGTTGTCTTGGCCACAGATCCACCACCCTGTTCCTGAGGTGGGTTGGATGATATTTGATTTAAATTCTGGTTGGCAAAGCCCGTACATGAAGGTTTCAAGCCTTTTGACTCTTGAGGAAACTGTGGCCTGGAGTTCAGATCCTGTATTAAATCACAAGTTAAAATGAATTGGGTGGCCGGTGCCTACTCTCTAGTTTGTTAATGGTTACAAAACCACAGCATGATGGCAGACTGTCTTTACAACATGGCTAGGACTGGATTAGCAATGTAGAAGGGCTACGCAGAGGCAGAATTGCCTGCAAACAACTCATGCCTGCACAGGACCAAGTTATCAAGTGTTCTTAAATGTTCAGTTTCCCCAGTAGCTTTTTTTTCTCAAGGGAAAAAACGGTCCTTAAGAAGGGACCTTTAGAAGACCTGTTGAGAATTGATCTTTTGTTTCATTAAAAACAAAACAAAAAAGAGTTCTCCCTTTCATTAATTTCTAAAAAATATGTGCATTTCTCAAAGAAGAACTTAGATGGGTTTCTTCATTTAAATTTTGTTTTGATGGTGAAATTTTATTTTGATGGCAAATCCCAAGCTTTTATACATTTAGAATAATTATTATTAGTGAAAGTCTTTTGCAGAAGTTCTATATGAAAAAAAGTCATCACAATAATATCAAAGAATCACAGAATCACAGAATCACAGACAGGTAGGTGCTGGAAGGGGCACCTGGAGATCATCTAGTCCAACCCCCCTGCTAATGGAGGTTCTCCTAGAGGAAGTGGAGGTAATATGGATCCCATACCCAAAGATAAAGGTATCAAATGGTACAGCACTACTTCTCGAAGTGACTCCGTCAGATTTTCCTCTTGCTGGCAAAGTGTTGGTAAGTGAATGAGGGGATGCTAATCAAGGTGGGCAGCTTGAGGTACTTACTGTAAGGAGCATGGTAAAATAGCAGACCCCAAGCAAGAGCCTACAAAGCCTGGCTGCAAAGTTATTAGTGTCCTCACTTCTGCTGGGTGCTGGTGCAGCTTTAGAAAAGACGCTCATCAGCAGTGTGAGGTATGAAGGGCTGATGTCTCATACACCCAGTCATCACTGCGACATTGTTTTAGCAAATGACTGTAAGAGAGACTACTATTGCTTTGCCTGACTCTAGCAGACCGTTTATCCAGCATTAGGATTTCCTGCAAGCCCAGTGCCTTCTCTCCAAAGAGCGCAATTCTCTCTACTAGTTCAGTAGCCCTGAGATCAGGATGCAAGCTGAACCACCACTTCTTTTTTTCACAACTGGAGAAACTTGAGTGACTTGCCCAGAGGCAGAAAAAGGGCAAATAGAAGCAGTTGGTAGATAACATATCTTTTATTTGTGTGTGCATGTGTATGTAGAGGGGGCGGGGAGGAATTGGTTGCAGTTGCCTTTTAATATGTTGCAATCCTTCAGCCAGGCTCTCATGGCTCTCTCATCAAAGCCCACAGCTCCTATGTTACCACGAATTTGGGGCTTCGAAGCCAAGCAAGATGATGAAGTTCTGTGGATTGGAAAGTGGTTTTCCCCAACCCTCGTCTCACCTGCTGGCCTGGTGTTCATATGGGGTTTTCTGTTCACGCTGTTTGGCCGTAGGATGACAAGCCTGGACACATCACGAATGAGATTTTTCAGAGTAGAATTTTGACATTCCTGGAGTTCAAATTTGCTCATTTGTATTTCTTTTAGCCAATTAATGCTGGCTCCAGGAAGGGTTTGGGGTTTTTCTTTTCTTTCTTTTTTCTTTTTTTTTTTTATTTGGTTTGGTCTTTTTTTTCCTGGATAATTCTGTGCTCCTACTGGGGCTTGTAGGCAGAGAATACCACACACACAGGCATACTCCTCCTCACGCCCCATGTTGCAGCCACCATTCCTGCAGACAAGGAAGCCGAAATGAAGCTGCCTAGAAAGCCTGTCATCACGGCTTGCTAACCAGCTGGAAGCCGTCCTGCCGAGCAAGGGGAAGAGCCACCCCTCGAGGAGAGCGAGAGCCCAGCCCGAGCCCTGGCCCATCCTTGCAGGCGAAGTGAAGCCTGTGGGGAGGACTTGGAGGCTGTTTTTGGTGTGTGACGGCACTCAGAACCCAAGCCATAACAGCAGCACTTTGAAAACAGAAAAGAAACCAAAGTGTCTACTATTGGGTCAAGCCAACATCTATAAATCAACGTCTGTGAATTTATAAACTGTTCGTAAATTTAAGTGCTTTTTGGAGAGCTGTTTGTTATTATGTCAGGGCTGGGAAGGGGGGTGAGGGAAACTGCTTATATTCACTCACTGTCTCCTGCTCCGGGCTTGCTCATACATTGTTCAAGCAGGGAGAAGGAGCAGAAGTTGTCTGGGCGAGGAGAGGCATTAGGGGGATGCTGCTGTTGTGCCTCAGAAGCGTTCCATGCAAGACGAGCAGAAAGGACAAACCAGATTGATATTACATTTGTGCCTTTCAAATTCCCCATTTGTCCTGTGGCTGTTTTAGCCCTCCACCAGCTAACACAGCTTTAAAACAGCCGTAGAGACTTGTGGCAGGAGGGCCTCAGCTGCTACCTCCCTCTTCCCCTGCTGCCTCCACGAGCGAGCAGAGGCACAAAATCATCTCAGCAGCTTTGCAATCCCTCTTCCCCCACTCTCTGAGATGTGGTGACAGTCCCCAATGACTCTTCCTGCAGCACGCCTCGCTCCAAAGCACGTTGTAAGGTAGGCGGTCAATGGGGTATGAGATGCCACTGCTGTTGATGGGACCTGATAAACAGCTTTGAGGCGAGGGGTGTAGGGGTGGAAAGGAAAACCCTCTGCAATCTTGCTCCACCACTGGCTGAAACTTTTTCTGAGATTCCAGTATATTTGGATAACTTTTTCTCCCACCTCTGTTAATTTTCTTCCTTTCACCACCTGCTGTTTCCACAGCCAGGACAGGGCACAAAAGTGTCCTGAAAGGAGTTGTCCCAGCCTGGCAGGAAGCAGGAAGTATTGGAAGGTCTAAGAGGGTGTGAAAAGTTTTGGAGGTTACATTCACAAAATGAGACATTGTTCTGGTACGGTGCCGCTCATTCAAGTATCTCAACACTTTGCACACATGAATGAGTTAAGCCTTATAAAACACCTGTAGGGAAATGATATCCTCCATTTTATAGGTGGTGAAATGGAAGTACTGAGGGAGCTGAGGCCGGATTTCAAACCTGAATGCCTCTAGTTAAGCTTCTAAACCCAAAACAAGGCATTGAAATCAGCACTCACAATCTATCAAGTCATGCTGATACGAAGGGAATGGCTGACTCCTTAACCCAGGCTCCCTGTTGAACAACATATTTCTGAAAACTTTGGCCTGGGTTTTTATACCAAAGCTGCGCGTTCAGTGGCAGACTGATCAGACAAGTTCCAGACACCAAGCAGTTGAATCCTAATATACAGGTGTGTGTTTGAATGTTCTCCAAACCATGCGAACCTCTTTAGTGAAATAAAAATCCCCTTTGGAACCCACTTTGCTTCTGAACTGCATAAAAATACCCTGGGAAGAACCATCTTTCCGGAAGCCCAAAGCTCAAGGATTAGGCAGAGTAGACATTGGTGTATTTTCTGAAGACCAAGGGAAGTTAATCAAGACATTTTCAGAGCTCTAAAAAATAAGTTTGGCACGGATTAAGTAGCCCTGGGCAAAGATTTGAGGTTAGTTATCTACTTCACTTGAACACGACTTGAGTCAAAGAGCCTGATTTCTGTATTTCATGTCCTGAATTGACCTCCATGATTTCTGAGATACTCCAAAGTGTAACAACTTTTCCTGCTCTTGCATGTTGCAGGAATAACTTGTCATGGCCTGTTTGCCAGTATTTACAATGTTTCTTTATGTTATAGTAACTGCGTGATCTGGTAAATTCGATTCTTTCATTTCTGGAGTGCATGTTGTCAGCCTCTCTCAGAAAATTAGCTGTCTCCATATAAAGGGACTAATCCATTTCAATGAATTAAACATTCTACTATTGTCATATTTGTGGTGACTCTCTTAGCTCTTTAATAAGGTTGCCAGGCAAGATTGTACTTAATGAATTTCAAATGCATTTACGGGACACCCCATCCAAACACGCTGCTTGCAGGCTCAGGTAGATGTTGCTCCCTTGGTGGATAGCACAGGTGTTATCGCTTGTGGCTCTGGTTTCAAGGTTTTAAACCAAGTTCTTTCCCCATAGGAAGCACCACAAGGACTAGCTCTGATCATTTTGGATCAAAAGCAATTGAGGGCTTGAAGTGCCCTCAGAAGAGCCTATGCTTACTTTTGAAGAGGTTTGTGAGGGTCTAGAGGCAGGACATTGTAGGAAAGAGGTATTTCATGAAATAAAATCTGTGCCTACTTTCATCTGCCTGTAATACTCTCACCGCTGAGTCAGTGATCCATTACACATAGTAAATGTATCAGCATTTGCAACCCTGCATTGGATCACAATTCCCATCCCTGCTGCAGGGTGCAGGACACCCTCCCTGCTCCCCACTGCCCACCACCCCCTGCCCCTCCCCACTTCATTCTGTCATTGCAATCCTGGGTTATCCAGAGCCTTTTCTTTGGGAAATAGCAAAGGTTACTCTCACAGATATAGTCTCTTCCACTTTCAGAAGCAGTTAGACTTAAAAAGGAGATGACCCTGAGTGTAGAGAGATTGCTTTGTAGAGCCTGTCTTTGTAAAACCGTGCTAGGGAAGACAGCAGCTAAGGAATCCATACACACAATATGCACTCAGAGGTCTTTGATGAAATGATATTGATGGGGACCTACCCAGTGTTCTGGCTTGCCAGCATTAAATGAGGTCCAGATGAGATGAATGGAGTGGTTTGCTCAACTTGCAGCACGCTGCTTGCAGACTCAGGCAGATGTGACTGCTTTACCAGAGTTGTATCTTCGCTTAAGCAGGAAGACGCAAAACACTATTCTTTCTCATTTAATTTTTTTTTTTTTTTAAATTGGAAAAGGGGAAAATTCTGGCATCGTTATCTGACCCATGGTGTTCTGGACACACTGGGGACATATCTCCATATGTTTCAAGATGCGGAAGAAAAACACTGCTTGCACATCATCTAAAGAACGGCAGGCAGGCAGCAGAGGAAAGGCAGTGCTGCAACACTGATGGCTGGGATTAGGGCTTCCTGATAGACTCAGAATTGACTTTGCTGCTGACTTAACTAGGAACACATGACAGATCATGAATTTTCAGGGAATAGCTGCTCAAAAAATGAGTAGGAAGTGGCTCAAAGCAAAGTCAGGGAGACAGCTATTTGCAGGGATTGCCTTCTGACAGCGTTGTTTAGTGAACCCAGGCAAAGGACTTAACACGAGTGAAAAAAAGCGTCAAAGTCCTGGCTCCAAAGTGCAATTCCGTGTAGTCTTGTTTGCTAGGCACACTTGGTCCCAGCTTCCGCTGGAATAAAAGGTGAGTCAAAGGAAAATGGTGTCCAGAAGTTCAGAGCAACCCAGACAGCCCTAACCACATGACAGGCCCAGAGGGAAGTTTTAAACCACCCACACAACAGCTTGCACAGCTTGCCAAAAAGTCAGATCCATCGGCTGGGGGAAAAATAGCTTGCATCTGGATTCTGTGTTTGAAGCCCATGGTAGAGGAAGAAGAGAATGAAGAGGAGGAGTGGGAAATGTGTTCTGCACAGACCAGATTGCAGTTTGATTTGAAGCATAAAAGGAAGGAGTTTATTATTCTAAAAGTAATAAGTCTTTTCTCCCTATAAGCGTAGTACAACCTTCTATGAGTGGCAGATCAGCCAAGAACAGAATTAGGGCCATTCCTACCATGGTTTCAGTCCAGCTTGCCTTTGTTTATTTTAAAAATAAAACACAGCTCAGTGTTTATTTGAAGGGGTAGAGAATAGAAGGAGAAGTTCATCAGCTCCTAATCATGTGGGCTAAAAGTGAATCTTTGGCAGCTGAACCCACCACAAAGGGGCTGGCTGTGAAACAAGCTAGTGTGCTTAGGTTAATGGTTAGGTATCTATATTTTGGAAAGGCAAAGCTGTCCAAATAGTAAGGCATTGACTTTTGACCCGGAGGACCAAAGTGATGCTTATGTTTGTGGCACTAACATAGTGCATGATCCTGAGTAAATCATGACTCTCAATCTTGTTTTCTTCTGTATGGTGGCAGTTGAGAGACAGTGATTCTTGTTTTGAAAATTCTTGAGGATGAGGTATCCACATTGCTGACTTTAGCTGTAGTTCAGCCACAGGGGCTAAATCTGGACTAGAAAATCAAATAGTATCAAGCCTTGGCCTGAGCACCACAACTTGGTTGCTCGTGCCATTAAATTGTTGGAATTGTCTCTGGCAAACTTTTAGCCCAGACCAAAATTGCTGTCAGCAATTTCCAGTCATGATCAGGCAGATAGCCGATGCCAGAGACTGCTCCCCATAGGCATTTTGGATACGGTCACCGTGTTTGGGAGTCTTAGGGAGTTGAGACGGAGCAAAGGTGTGGCAACACTGTCCCAGTTGGTCTCAACAGTGGGGAATGGGTCCTGGCACTGTTTCATTGTTAGGACTGATGTAGTCAAAATGTTCACAGAGTGGTTAGAAAGAGGCAGCCTCGGTTTATTTCTTGGTGGGTTGAGCTGTGGGATGCCTGAGGTTGTGGCTGCTAGGTCTGGAGACATGAAGGGAGGGCTTGGGCCTGTGCTAGCATAGGGAGCTGTAGCAGGCACTTGATCCTGAAAATTGGCCTGTGCTGCTTTTTGTTCATTGGTAATGTGGCACGTAGGTTTCCACATGTGTAGGGTTAGCGGCATAGCAAGAGCCTGTGAGGATGCAAGGCAAAATGTCATTTTTCATCCCTTTCTTGGTACCTGTCCCATGCTCACATAAGACAAAACAGAGCCAGGACTTTGGGCACTAGATGACAGTGCTGCAGGAGGAAAATGTGTGATGGAGCACAGGATGAGGCGTTCTGCTTGCGGCTTCGTCATCAGCTCCCTCTGACCTCAGGCAAATTACTTAACCTCATTGCTTCCATTTCCCTTGCTGCCACATGGGGATAATAATACCATCACAAGATGGTTATGAGCATTAATTAGCATATGTAGAGCACTTTGAAGATGAAAAGCTTTTAATGACTGCTGGGGATTATTAAAGCCGTTCACGTTCAGTAAGTGTTATTAAAAAGAAACCAAATCTGAATGCTCTGCACTGAACCTCATCAGATCCTGGGGCTTGAATACCGGTGGAAGGATGCCTATACCACACGACGTAATTCCTCAGTAAATTGCCCAGGGGCTGAATTTATCACTGGAAACCACAATTCTGAGAGCTAGCTGGAAGAATCGAGCATCTTCTGCTGTGACTCACTCCACCTTCCCAAAGGTGACAGAAGCATGGTTGTATTTGGCTCACTTTTGATCTGAGTGGTACATGCTTTCTAACACTCCTGAAGTCATTGAGTAGATTGCGGATTATCTGGGGTTGTTTAAAGTAGGAGCATCTGCTCCTTTTGGAGACAACCAAAATGCACTCGGATGCTACTCAACAGAGGTGTAGAAACTGGTTCAGGGTTGCGTGGACGAGGATGGTGTACTGTGGGCAAGTTTCTCAGAGTTGTCTAGCATGAATGGAAGCCTGTGAGAGGCCAAGAAAAAAACAGGCAGAGGCATTTCATATAAATATGTGGTAAAATACTGAAATACAGACAAACATATGTTAATCAAATGGGCACGAGGAAAAAAAATAATCATTTCAATCTTCCCGAGCTTGCCTTTACAGATGAAATGGAATATCTGAAAGGCTGTCTTCTGCTTTTGATCTCTCACTTTTACTTGGAAATACTGCTGTGCATGAAGAGTCATGCTTGTGTTGTAAGGGCTGGTACTGGAGAACGTGCAGGTCTGAGCCCTGTGGATTTGCGGTGTGATTATGATGCATAACTCATCTCTGCCTCAGTTTCCTCCTCTGCCTGATGAATTTACAACATATCACAGGCTTGCCCTGCCCTTGACTCACTGGTGTGTCCAAGTGCTTCCAAGCAGCTTGTGGGTGATGCCAAGAATAGCTTCTCTCTTCCACATGCTTAATTACCAAGGACAAGATGTTGACATCCCATAGTGACTCAAGGTAGCACGAGGATTTAATTCCATGAAGACTTCAGCCAGCAGCTTTCCTTGCAGGTTGCCAGTGAGAAGAATTTGCTGAAAATTTGGCTGGTTGTTTTTTATAGGTTTTCTTAACATCAGGTGCAATTGGATTATTATTATTATTACCATTTATATTATTATTACCATTTATATTGTTATTAATAACATTGATATTATTATTACTAACATTTATATTATTACTGTGGTTATGAGAGCACTGCATTAAATGTCCTAACTAATTAACAAACCCATTTTGTTTATCGCAAAAAAGAGAGACATGGTAATGCTTCACATAGACTTCAGAGACCTCTTTCATTAAATCAGTTAATTTTCTGTAGATGTATTAATTTTCCTTTATAGTTAATAGTAATAAATAATTATAATCATTACGAAGATTTTTTTTTCCCTCTGTTTTTCACATTGAATCTCATGGCTTTTCATGTGGCTCTACAAAAGAGATTGGTACTAACATCCATATCACAGGGATGCTAATGCACAAAACAGAGCTCATCACCAGTGCCCAACCTGGGAGTAACACTGATGCACAAGTAAGTCCCAGTGCTCAGTTTGCTCTAAAACAAAAGTATTCTGTGCTGCCCCAGGCACAGACATTTAAAGCAGGGAAGTGCCCTATTCCATTTTGTTACACTCGGAGAATACTACCAAATATCCTAGCACAAACTGCCACTTGGAAAACCATGCTGCAGTTTAATCAGCAATTCAAGTTTTCACAAGTTGGCACTGCTGCCATAAGAAGCAGATGTGCAAACATCCCTCAAACTGAAAATTGTCCCAGAAACTTGCCCTTAGTTGAGAAAAGACCTGACTAGGTTTAATAATGTCAGAAGAGAAGACATCCTAGAGGGAAACCTGAAAATCAGGTGATTTTTTCAGCTTTAAAGTGAGAATGGCACAGGATTGCCGTTGTGCTGTTGTGCGGAATGATATTACGACCCTTTGGAAGGACTTTTTCAACATCAGTGTAAGCAGACACTTTTTAATGGACAACTCTTTTAAATTTAGTTTGCTTCCCCAAGTGGCTTTTTCTCCTTGGCCCAGATTCATCCCGTCCCTCTGGAGCAGCCCATTTTTCCCCCCTAAGACCCAAATTGCCCCTTGAACGTATTTATTTTTCTTCACTGATGATGCAGGAAACCTTGGGATTACGACTCCAACATAGACATCACAGTTAAAGCCAACCATGTTGTGGGATCCCACTGAAGCCGGTAGCTTCACATTTGTGGGAAATGGATGTAAGACCTGTTGGACTGTCATTGAGGGCTTCCTTCTGCCGTCCTTGGTTCTCAATGCAATGGGAACCACCCCACCTCTTAAACAAGACAGTATCAAATTGCCCTTCAAGTCTCTCCGTGCCATGCCTGGACTACTGAGGCACAGCTCCCAGTGGACATTTAATCTCATGGCAAGATTGTTCTCAGACGCTGGAAAATCAAGGCTCCTCTGCTAGCTGCTCATATCTGCCTTCATGATGGGGCAAGGATGACAATTCCCAGCTGACTGTGAGTACAACCCTTTGGAGAGGAGGCTTGGAAAATCTTGTGGTATGGATGGTGCCTCTCCCTGCGTGCCTGTCTTGCTTTTCTGAGCCCTCAGAGGGCTGTGAAGGAGGGCAGGACTCGAGCTGCAGGTCTTAACAAGAGATGGACTGCTGCTTGTCATTCTGCAGTACCCCGAGGTCACACAGTATCTGAAGCCCCATTTTTATTTTTGACAGCAGCCAGGGATGCTGTCTGTCACTTTCAAAGACTGACACAGAGGCTGTGGGAGCTCAACTGTCTCCTTTTCTTGTTTTCATTCTTTTGGCATTTTTTTTTTCGTTCTTCCATCCCACCTGAGGTGACTTCTGAAAGTTCCTTCCTCTGAAGCTTAATACTTGCCCGTGAGAAGGAGAGATATTGCACTGAGTGCTGCTATTTTCAGCGGCTGAGCTGCAGAGTGGGGAAAAGCCGCCAGAGAAAACGGAGGTAGGCTGGTGTTAAAACGAAAGGGCTTGATTCTAAACTCACGTTGGCTTTATGCTACTGTAACACAACTCACTTGAATGGAGTGTTTTTCCTGATTCATAATGATGTCAGTGAGAAGAGAAACCTAACGGACTCTGATTTAATCCCAGACTTTGGCAAGAACCTTCATATCCCTTTAATGAGTGGAGGTCCTTTTCATTAGACTCTCAAATACCCTGTTGATGGGTGCCAGTATAAAACACTAGATAGGCAGACGTTTATGTAATGGCAGCAGGCAGTGTGTGTTAGAGAAATGGAAAAGGCATTTTAATCATGGTATTAGGCTAGATTCCACAAGCCAGTATGGAAGGCATCAAGACGTGAATGCCGTAACAATCTGGAGTGTGTTACCACTGCATTGATCTAATATTGCGATGTAGTAATAGTAATTTCAGGGGTATCTTGCAAAAATGTACTCGGAGTTACAATGGAAAATATAGAGGGGAGGAGTGGGGGAAGAAAGGAAAAGTTAAAGTCTGCTCAGCTGCTAACACGGGAGTAGCTTTGTATTCATCACTCCTAGCTCAAATCTCTGCTGTTAATCAAGAGCAATGCCCAAGGTTTTCTTGGAGAAGGCAGGGCTGTAGAAAAGAAGAGCCAAGTCGCCCTCTCTAGTTATTCATTTATACACAAGTGAATTGAGTGTCCATTATCCAGGCATCCCTGGGCCCTGCAGCCTATTTAAAAACAAACATATGGATGTTACCCATGGAGCAGTGGAGAAACTTGGCTTGGGCAGAGACAGACAAAGCCAACGGAAAGTCCCCACTCCAGATTCATTTCTGAGCAGCAGGAGATTTGGTGATTGTAAAGGGGTTAATGAAAGACACTGTCTGCACTCAGCTCTTAGCTTGGGAGTGTATCGGCAGCGAGTCTGCTCCAGCCAGCACTGATCTACATAGAGGTAGAAATGCTTCTCCAACACTAGGCTTGATATTGCCAATAGACCTTTGAAACATGCCTGGCTGTGGTCTTTGGAAGGGTTGTTCCCAGGCATGATGCCTGTATCCATAATAAGCCTCATCTTCAAATGCATTGTAGATGTGCTTGGCACATTGCTCTGGAGAGCCAGTACCAAGCACCATGTTGCCCTCATGGGCAGCCTGAAGGCAACTTGAGTTTTGCTTGTACATTGATCCCATTTGCCTTCATAACAGAGGACATCATTGTGTCATTTGGGGGAAAACTGTTCGTAAGTCTACCATCATTATAAGGGCAAATGGGAGACATGCAACTTGCGCAAAGATTGTGAAACAGTTGCTTGGCTCTACAGATATCCCCAAGACGGCCATGAAGATGCCCTGCAGGAATGCAGTATCCACCTCAGGGTAACATGGCCTTGAGACATCCATTGAGCTACTCAAATGCAGATATGCCTGATGAGATCAAAGAGCTCATAGAAGANCCCTTGAACGTATTTATTTTTCTTCACTGATGATGCAGGAAACCTTGGGATTACGACTCCAACATAGACATCACAGTTAAAGCCAACCATGTTGTGGGATCCCACTGAAGCCGGTAGCTTCACATTTGTGGGAAATGGCTGTAAGACCTGTTGGACTGTCATTGAGGGCTTCCTTCTGCCGTCCTTGGTTCTCAATGCAATGGGAACCACCCCACCTCTTAAACAAGACAGTATCAAATTGCCCTTCAAGTCTCTCCGTGCCATGCCTGGACTACTGAGGCACAGCTCCCAGTGGACATTTAATCTCATGGCAAGATTGTTCTCAGACGCTGGAAAATCAAGGCTCCTCTGCTAGCTGCTCATATCTGCCTTCATGATGGGGCAAGGATGACAATTCCCAGCTGACTGTGAGTACAACCCTTTGGAGAGGAGGCTTGGAAAATCTTGTGGTATGGATGGTGCCTCTCCCTGCGTGCCTGTCTTGCTTTTCTGAGCCCTCAGAGGGCTGTGAAGGAGGGCAGGACTCGAGCTGCAGGTCTTAACAAGAGATGGACTGCTGCTTGTCATTCTGCAGTACCCCGAGGTCACACAGTATCTGAAGCCCCATTTTTATTTTTGACAGCAGCCAGAGATGCTGTCTGTCACTTTCAAAGACTGACACAGAGGCTGTGGGAGCTCAACTGTCTCCTTTTCTTGTTTTCATTCTTTTGGCATTTTTTTTTTCGTTCTTCCATCCCACCTGAGGTGACTTCTGAAAGTTCCTTCCTCTGAAGCTTAATACTTGCCCGTGAGAAGGAGAGATATTGCACTGAGTGCTGCTATTTTCAGCGGCTGAGCTGCAGAGTGGGGAAAAGCCGCCAGAGAAAACGGAGGTAGGCTGGTGTTAAAACGAAAGGGCTTGATTCTAAACTCACATTGGCTTTATGCTACTGTAACACAACTCACTTGAATGGAGTGTTTTTCCTGATTCATAATGATGTCAGTGAGAAGAGAAACCTAACGGACTCTGATTTAATCCCAGACTTTGGCAAGAACCTTCATATCCCTTTAATGAGTGGAGGTCCTTTTCATTAGACTCTCAAATACCCTGTTGATGGGTGCCAGTATAAAACACTAGATAGGCAGACGTTTATGTAATGGCAGCAGGCAGTGTGTGTTAGAGAAATGGAAAAGGCATTTTAATCATGGTATTAGGCTAGATTCCACAAGCCAGTATGGAAGGCATCAAGACGTGAATGCCGTAACAATCTGGAGTGTGTTACCACTGCATTGATCTAATATTGCGATGTAGTAATAGTAATTTCAGGGGTATCTTGCAAAAATGTACTCGGAGTTACAATGGAAAATATAGAGGGGAGGAGTGGGGGAAGAAAGGAAAAGTTAAAGTCTGCTCAGCTGCTAACACGGGAGTAGCTTTGTATTCATCACTCCTAGCTCAAATCTCTGCTGTTAATCAAGAGCAATGCCCAAGGTTTTCTTGGAGAAGGCAGGGCTGTAGAAAAGAAGAGCCAAGTCGCCCTCTCTAGTTATTCATTTATACACAAGTGAATTGAGTGTCCATTATCCAGGCATCCCTGGGCCCTGCAGCCTATTTAAAAACAAACATATGGATGTTACCCATGGAGCAGTGGAGAAACTTGGCTTGGGCAGAGACAGACAAAGCCAACGGAAAGTCCCCACTCCAGATTCATTTCTGAGCAGCAGGAGATTTGGTGATTGTAAAGGGGTTAATGAAAGACACTGTCTGCACTCAGCTCTTAGCTTGGGAGTGTATCGGCAGCGAGTCTGCTCCAGCCAGCACTGATCTACATAGAGGTAGAAATGCTTCTCCAACACTAGGCTTGATATTGCCAATAGACCTTTGAAACATGCCTGGCTGTGGTCTTTGGAAGGGTTGTTCCCAGGCATGATGCCTGTATCCATAATAAGCCTCATCTTCAAATGCATTGTAGATGTGCTTGGCACATTGCTCTGGAGAGCCAGTACCAAGCACCATGTTGCCCTCATGGGCAGCCTGAAGGCAACTTGAGTTTTGCTTGTACATTGATCCCATTTGCCTTCATAACAGAGGACATCATTGTGTCATTTGGGGGAAAACTGTTCGTAAGTCTACCATCATTATAAGGGCAAATGGGAGACATGCAACTTGCGCAAAGATTGTGAAACAGTTGCTTGGCTCTACAGATATCCCCAAGACGGCCATGAAGATGCCCTGCAGGAATGCAGTATCCACCTCAGGGTAACATGGCCTTGAGACATCCATTGAGCTACTCAAATGCAGATATGCCTGATGAGATCAAAGAGCTCATAGAAGACGAGGTTGTTGATAAAGTAGATGGTGTGCATTGCTATAATGTTATAGGAGCATTGCTTGGATTCACAGCTCAAGTAGATACTATCTGGTGAGGTCTTTCATGCTGCTAGGATCCTTGGACGGATTCTCCTGCTCTTTGCCCACTGATGTTGCCCGGCATGGCCATGAAGCGTTTCCATTCTGATCTAGGGAGGCTAATAGGATGTTAGGTACACGTATCAAATTATTCACACCCTTTACAATATCAGATTCCATATGATGCCAAGTGGCAGATGAAGGGCCCTGTACTTGCCATTAGCTTCAGAACATCCATATTCTTTTCTGAAGTGGTTTATTTTTAATATCTGTCATATTTTTATGTCCTTATTACTGTGCAGGCAAAACAGAGTGGCTGACTTAAAGTTTTTAGAGAGGTGAGGTCCTTTCATTCGCTTTCAACTTCCACAGAGGAAATAGCCACGCAGCCAGTAGCGAAAAGCACAGGTGTTGTTTAAGAGAGCAGAATGACTGCACAATTGTTTGAGGAAAGAAATAGGAATTAGGAAAATAGATAAGAAAAGTATGAAAGGACATTCTGCGAGGCAGAGGGTTTGGCTTCTAAAAAGTTCTTTAAAAGTAAAGTTAAGCTCTGGCTAAAAATGCTAAGTAAAACTTTGGTTTCTGATCAGTCCTAAAGACCAAGGCTCGGCTTTGGTTCCCTTTCTTATTTCAGCCACTCTGATTTTAGACATGAGGATGCACTCAGTGAAAAACTGTTGGCTATTAGACCGGCCTTCCGCTGTGCTGAGCTGTATGGAAAGAGTTGCCCCAAATGGGATCATACAGGTAGTACGCACAGTAAAATGTACGAAAGATGGCAGATATAATTTTAAATCACAGGTTTAAAAAACATAAAAGTGGTGAAAATGGGAACAATGGATTGTTTTCCCCTTAATTTTAAACCATCCAAAAGAGTGTGTTTGAAATAAATAGCTTAAAAGGTATGAAATTTCGGTCTCTGCGCCTTTCAGGATGCTGCGAGCTCTGAAGCGATGTTGCCACCTTGTGGATCAGGATTCCACTCTGTTCACTGAGGCAAGGAAAAGAAAAAATAGTATTGCCTTTCACTCCTTGTACTTTGTGCCAAATTAGCAAGGAAAGTCCTGTGCGTTGGGAAGGAGGGGGCCCTTCCACAGCACCCGGCCCAAGGGCTGAGGATGTGCAGGGAAGGAGCTGTGATCAATCAGAGTGTGCATTCCTCCACTGCTCATTCTTAAAATGAAGTTTATTATCTTTGATTTCTTTCTTTTTATTTCCCATCTTCGGCACCCGTTGTATGGTTTTTTCCTTTCTTTCTGAGGGACTGCTGATTCGCCCATGATCTTGCAAGTAAAACTCATTGTTTTTGTAACATGCTATGGATTATTATCCCGTACAAAGCAAAAAGAAAGATCACAGCTTTTACGCACTTTAGTCCTGCAGTCCTTGCACAAGTAAAGCTCCCATTGACTTAGGGCAGACTTTTGTCTGGTTTCTGAAGCCACACTTCTCCTTGAGATTCATAAAAGAGACCTTCAAATCCTGTGGGTACGTGCCCAGCTTGTGTGGGCCAACGTTTTGGAGAACACACATTACTTTTATGCTCAGGAAATAAAAACTGGGCGCAGGGAAACGATCACTTTAGCTTTCAAAAAGAGTGAGTGCCTGACCTGGGATTTGCAGTATTTAATTTCAGCTCGGAACTGCATGACAGAGAGATTTGACTGCATTCGGCAGGAGGGTGCAAACCGTTATCACCGGGCATGGCCGCTGTACCACGCACCCTGGCCAAAGAGCAAAATCCAGTCTCCCGACATATTTTCCCTCTTTCTCTCCCTTCACAGTACCCAGGGCTAGCCTGTAGAGTGGGGAATTTAAGAGAGGTGCTCAGAAAAGGTTCACGACATGGAGGGATTATCCCACCTTTTTCTGGTAAGTTTGAGCTTTCCTGAGCTCCTCTGTCTCCCCAGGACAAAGGGGCATTAGCTTTTGTATCTATCAGTGGCCCTAAACACTGATAAATTATTATTATCAGGGATTCTCATGTCTTGTTTATTTAATAACAAGAATTGTCTCTGACAAAATGGGAGTTTTCATTTAAAGTCTTTATTAATTAAAAACTGAGGGTTTGGTCTTTCAACGTATGCCCAAATGCTAAGATTTTCCTGCATTTCATTATTTCCCTTTTAATCTTATTTTCTCCTGTCCTTACTACTTTTTACAGTGATGAAATAAAGTAAAATAAAACATAAAATAAAATAATCTACAAATAT
>VZSC01001158.1:57932-148460 GCA_013398225.1 Steatornis caripensis | reverse complement strand
AATCTACAAATATAAAAAAATTAAAATTAAAACCCAAAACAACAAAATAAAGCAGAAGAGGGATACAAGAAAGTAGTGAGTAGAGAGGAAAAAATGTAAATATCAGTAAAAGCACGTAAACCTTTAACTCTTGCCTTAAAATAAAATGAAAAAATATTCAAGGCTTTTTTTTTTTTAATGAAAACTCTTCACTGTTCCTGTTTCTGGTCAGCACTATTTATAAGCGATCGCCGCTGAATCGTTCAGCCTCTGGCAACGTCGGCATCCGACCGGCGGTGGGTAAACACCAACTCCCATCGTACAATGTGAATAACAAACTTCCATTTACAAAATATGTTTACCCCACTGTGTGCTTGGCCATGAATGCTACCTTCTTTTTTGTCTCCAGGTCTGTATTTCCCTCCAAAGAGTCCTAGAGAGCCCTACGAGCTCCAGCACTTCCCAGCGTACGTGCACGCACACACACACACACGAATGTGGACGTCTTCGGAGCAGAGCCTCCCACCTCCCCACCAGGACATGGTTTAGCAAGTTATAAAATCAAACCCATCCCAAGGAAGAAGGTCTGGGCAGCATGGCATTCCTGCTTCATGCTGCCCACAGCTCTGAGGCTTTGGCGTCAAAGGAGCAAGGGGAAAACTGGCGTTTCAGGTTTACTTTTTTTAAAGAAAAACCCCTAAACTGTTGAACACTGGGGTTTGGGCCACCCCAGCAAGTTAAAAGCACTGGGAGATCCTGAGCAAGCTGATAAAATGCAATGCCCTGCTAAGCTCTCCTTTGGTGGTATCAGGGGATGTTGGGGCCCGAAACTGGAGGTGTTCTATCTGTGTCCACCCCACCTCACACAGCACAGCCCCAAAATCTTCATTCCCACCTGACATGCTGTCGAACATCTGGAGTATTCCCATCCAAGCAAGCATAAGGGATGGTAGCCTTAAATGCCTCCCCCCGCCCCCTGCCCCCCGTTTGCCAACCTTGAATTACCTTGAAATGCCATGGATGTTTCCAACGGGATCGAAGCCGAGCTCCTGTCCACACTGGTTCAGCACTGGGATAAATACATCCCTTGTATAAAGTCAGATTCGTCCAGAAAGAGAAATGAAAGAAGGAACATTTACCTTCAATGCTATACGATTTTTATGGGTCCCTCTCTTTTAGATCATAGGAAAACAAATTTATCTCCAGAGTCTCGCTTGAAAGAGATGGATTCACAAAAAGTTCGAGCTGTAACATAGTTTAACAGTAATGATAATTTCTTGTAAGGTCGTATTTTACCTGGAACTGAATCAATGCCTATAAAAATGCTATAATGAATTGATAAAATACTTCCTGGATGTTTTTTTGCTGTTTTTCTTGTACAAGGGCAATTTTTGTTTGCAAAGCCAGATGCAACTCCCAGTAACTCAAGCATCGAAGCAATGAACAGCATGGTAGACAGGTTCATGATCAGTGACAAACTTTTATTTTAAAATCATGCTGGAGAGCTAAGAAAAATACACAGACAAAGTTTGCAGATCACTGCAAAAAAACTGTGGGCAGCCAAGTGAGCCTGAAAGATGGACTTGTGCCTTGAGACATTTACTCCCCAGAAGGTGCAATAGGGTGCAAAGGGGTGACTGGTTTTACCACCTCAAGCCTGTGGTGCTACTGGGAGCTGCATGAAGCTCCCCCAACAGCTATGTGAGTGTTAATGACCCGGGATGTGAACAGTGATTTCTGATTTTTTTGACTTTTCCCTTTCTCCCTTGCATTTGGTTCTCACCCTTACTCTGAAAACATGACAAACCCTTTCTGACCAAATGACTGAAAATGCTGGAATTTGGACTATCAGATTTTTTCTTTAGACCCACTGAAAAAAACCCCACCACCTACTGCTAGATGAGAAAAATTTCAATCATCAAAATGAAACAAAACAGAAGCTAGGCAAAGCTGTTTTTAATGAAGACCGTTACAGGGAGAGGTGGCATTTTCCTTCCCTCTGTGCTCATGTGTGCACATCAAACCCTTTTCTATCCGGTCACAATCAGGGAGCTGAAAAATCTGTCTTTAATTGCATATGTTGTAAAAATAATCACATAGAAGACTAAACTAGTATTAAAAATGTGAATTCTTGACTTGTTGCCTTGGCGTGGAACATCTTTCTATTAAACTGCTTATAAAGCAGTAAACTATGAGTCAAAATTTCTTCAAGAAGATGTCTTTTCTTGTTATGGTTATTTTACTTCAGAGGGTGTTTCCTGGCTTTGCCAGAAAAAGGAGATGGTGGGGAATGTTTGCTCTGTCTTAAAAGACGGCTTTGTTTTTAATTATCCTTACTGCAGAATACAGTGAGATCTTTCTGCTTCCATTTTTTTTAGCTCAGATAAAATTCTCGGCATTTCAGCATTTTTTTTTCTCCTCTGCAGCTTTTCCCCATTTGTTATTTATTACTTATTTACTACCTTTCATGCACTTAAATTAAAATCTCGATGCTTAATGGTAAAACACTCCGAAGGAATTTAATTTTATTTTAAGGGTAACATCGCCCTCATGAACAATCTACCTCCAAACAATGAGAAATTGTTTCTCCAATCTGACCTACCCTCCTCCTCCTTCCTCGACTCCTCTGTTGAGTTTCGATCCCACTAGGGGAAAAGGGGTATTTGTTAGTTTGAAATCAGATTGCTGTTGCCTTTTTAGTACCTTTATAAATCCAGGAACATTAGCTGAAGTGAAGTCTAGTGCAAAATATTTCCTTTCTATGGGACCTAACACATTGAAAGGTGCCAGTAGGTGGTCACCGTTCATAGACTTTAAAATGCAGATTAAGCCCAACTGAACTGTGCCAAACCTTTTTCAACCCCGTTGAAGTCCAAAATAAATTCACACCTCCTCATTTCTGTCCTATTAATCAATCAATTCAAGAAACTGCAGTCTGTGGTGGGTATCAGTCAGAGACTTGTCTGTTCGCTTGGGCTGATGCACAGAATAAATGTTTTCATATATTTTAAAATTAATTTTATTTCCTGTGTCTATATTTTTAATTTTGTTTTCTTTTGCAAGAATGCAACTGTGACTACCTGTTGTCAGGAAGACCGTAAATTTCAAAGTTAAAATAACATTATATTCCAGTATTTGTTTTTCAGGAGAAAAAATCAAAATAGCAATCTAAAAAAAATAAAGAGGAAACTGTGAACCCTGCTTAGTATAAATGTACAATAATAAGATTTATTTTTACTTTGGCTGTTTGAAACTTCTCTAAGTTTATGCCAACAAACATAACTAGAGTCCTAGAATGATCATAATCCATCCCCACGAAGCACAAAGAAGGGTTTCTCTTTTATGGAGACTTGACTTTCCAAAGTTAAATTGTTATGTGAAGCAAGGGCAGCATTAGCTAATATTAATGACCTCTAATTCTTTGCACTTTTAATATGCAGGTCTCTGGCAGCTTTGCGAAGAGCAATTAGATAAGCATCCCAGGAGCCCCATGGAAAAGGGAAGAAATGTTCTTTTTGTTTTGCACCCTGAAACTAAGGCACAGAGAAATTTAAGCAAATTCTGATGTTAAGCGAATGGCAAAACAAGGAACAAGATTCAGATGGCTTCTTGTTTTAACCACAGGGCAAAATTCCCTAAAGTAATAGTAATAACTGCCTTGATATCTGGAAGCCCAGGCAGGGTGGCAAAGGAGCACCTCCTAAGCTGGAGGTGGCATTTCCTGGTTTGCCAGAGAAAGAGGGGTCCGTAGAGAAAAGGTCAGCATTACTATTTTGTGTTTGTCAGGCATCAGTCTCCTGTCCCACAAATGCAGCAAAGATCATCACCACCGATCTCCCTCAAAAAGAAAATGCAAATGAAGCTACTAAATCTATATTCTAGATGTTGCCAAACTCAGATATATAGAATTCTGTAATCATCCTTCTGCTTTTTTCTCATTTCTTTTCCTAAGACATCCTAATATGCAATTTATCTGACATGACGTAGCATACATGTGACTTACAGAGAACTAACCATGATGAATCAGATCTCATTCCTAGGTGGTAAAAGTTAATTTATACTCCATTATTAGATATAACTCAGATAATAGTTTTCTGTATGTTCTCAATCTTTTTTTATTGACATTGCATTTCATTTGTCTCTTTATTATCTGGTTGTTCTCTTTCATTAATAAATTTCAGTTTTGACGACCTTGGATAAACCGTTACTTGGTCACCTCAATCCTTTCCTAAATCATCTGCAATAAATTGAACAGCACACGTCTTCACTCGTCTCTCTGTTGGGTATCATGATTAATGTCAGCCATTTATTTCAGTCCTTAGCTTGTTTCCAAACTTTCAACAATTAATCCATGTCAAGATACTTCCTCTTACACCACAAAAGGTTGATTTCTCAAAAATACTTTGCTGTGGGATTTTTTTGATAGCTTTTGAAAAGTTTTAGCCCGACTGCACTCCCACACTCTACATCCCCTTTTACTCCTTCAAAGATTTCTAATAAATTTATGACTCCTGACTTTTAAGGAATGCAATTCTGTCTTCCTTACATCAGATCTATCTCTGGCTACTAATTCTACTATTTAAAGCAATGTCTACCATTTTGCATTAAAGAGAAGTTAGAATATTGTCTGGCATTCCCAAGATTATGTTCGGAGCTTTAAAGAAAGAGATGACTTTACAGTTACTGTCTTCATGTAGTACAAGGTCCTATATAAGTCATAGACCCCATACCACAATTAGTAGATTTGCTGCTTTGTGAGTTAATTTCTTCAGAACTCGTAAGTGAATGACATCTGATCATGGCCGTTCCCTACTCTTAAATTTTATTGGCTTGTTCTAAAATTTCTGCTAATAACACTTCATCTTGACACAATTCTTGAGCTTCGTCTGCCACAGAGGAAAGTTTTGTTGCAAGAACCTCTCAGCACTTCCCCCCCAAAAATGTATTTAGCTTTTCTGCTGTGGTCTTGTCTTGCCTAAGAACTGGCTTTTCTTTGAATCAACTGTTACTTCTTTAGATTCTCTGGCAGGCTGTTTTCAGAGAAAAGTATCTGAAATATTTTTATTAAGGTGTTTTTTAATGCTTGTGGTATGGGGTCCCTCAAATTATTTATTGACTTGTTTTATTAATGTTTCATATTTAACTTAACATAGTATGCTCTTCTCTTTTTCCTTCCTTTATAAAAAACTTCTGACCTTCTAAAAGGGGGTATAATCAGAGGAAATTTTAGGGAGAATTTTAGTTGATCGATATCGTAAATCTTCATAGTATCTCATCTTTAAAAGTCTCCATAGCAACTGCAGTAATTTGATCCTTTTAGCTGTGCCCTTCAATTTCTTAAAAAGCCTGACCGCCTCATTTCCAAGTGGTTCCATTCTTAAATATTACATTGGTAGGTACCTTTTTCCTTGCTTTTTTGCATCGTGGATGCTGTGTCCTGCTGAGACTTAAACAAACCTATTCAGTCCACCAGCACTCCCAGGTCCTTCTCCGCAGAGCTGCTCTCCAGCAGGTCAGACCCCAACCTGCACTGGCGCATGGGGTTGTTCCTCCCCAGGTGCAGGAGCCTACACTTGCCCTTGTTGAACTCCATCAAATTCCTCTCCACCCAACTCTCCAGCTTGTCCAGGTCATGCTGAATGGCAGCACAGCCTTCCGGTGAGTCAGCCGCAGCCCCCAGCTTTGTATCATCAGCAAACTTGCTGAGGGTACATTCTGTCCCTTCATCCAGGTCATTCATGAATATGTTGAACAGGGCTGGACTCAGCACTGACCCACAGGGAACACCGCTGGTCACAGGTCTCCAACCAGACTCTGCACCACTGATTACAACCCTCTGCGCTCTGCCATTCAGCCAGTTCTTGACCCACCTCACTGTGCGCTCATCTAGCCCACTCTTCCTGAGCTTTCCTATGAGGATGTTGTGGGAGACAGTGTCAAAAGCCTTGCTGAAGTCAAGGTAGACAACATCCACTGCTCTCCCCTCGTCCACCCAGCCAGTCATGCCATCATAGAAGGCTATCAGATTGGTCAAGCAGGATTTTCCCTTGGTGAATCCATGTTGACTACTCCGGATAGTCTTCTCCTCCTCCATGTGCTTAGAAATGACTTCCAGTATGAGCCGTTCCATCACCTTTCCAGGGATGGAGGTGAGACTGACCAGCCTGTAGTTTCCTGGGTCCTCCTTCTTTTTATGGTGTCTGCTGTGCAAAGGTACAGGCTCTTCTTACAGCTCTTGTTCGTGAGCGTCGGGAGCATCTATAGTGGTTAAAGTGTGGAATCTGTTTTGGGTTGTGATGCTGGTCGGTGGAAACTGAGGTGGAGTCCTGCTTTTGCAGGTGTCTTTTAGCTACCTTTTGCATATGACTGCAAAAGATTTAGCACGGTGACCTAATTGCCACAGCCAGAGATGAGCTTGGTAAAGCATGTTAAAGAATCACACACCAGATCCATTTGATCCCAGGGGAGAAGATTTCTCACTAAGAACTGGAAATATGAGCCAAAATTGTTTAAAAGGCTTCCCTCTTCAAATGTAAAGCTGTGTGGGCACAACATAACAGCAGAGCATAAAGGAAATCATGTGATGCAAAGCGAGTGTGCAAAATAAGTAACCTCTAGAGAAAATAAAGGCTTAGGAGGTGGAGAAATGTCTAGCAGAAGGTGCCAGCTAGCACACTAAGTACAGAGTTGGGGCCTTCTTAGCTTTGAGTGTGTATAGCTGAAGAACAGAGATTTCACTGTGGGTGCTCAGTGCCTTATTCCTCACCATTCATCACGTAAAGACCACCCATACCACACATTCCCCTGTGCATTATAAAGCCACTGGAGGCTCTCAGCTGCAAATAAAAAATGGGTGATGAGATCTGATGGGTGAGAGTTGAAGGACTGCTGGTTTTTTGACTATACTGTTAATAGAAAGGTCTGATAGAATGTGGGACTAACAAGGTCAGAGCTGTGCATTGCAGGATGTTGGTGCCCAACTTGTGGCAAATCTAGGACAACATTTGGAAACCTCTGTGGAAAAGGAATAACATATGTGGGAGATGTATGTGGTGTATGCGGCTACAACACAGCTGTGATGTCCTCAGCTGCCTGGACATAGAGGTGCATATAAATCTACACTGGCCTTCAAGGAACCAGGACTGGCTCCTTGACCAGATATCTGTGCTTGACTCAAGCTTAGGCTAAGAAATCTGCCAAGTTTTCATTGACATCTTTAATATAATGTCATGTGAGCAGATGCAAACTCAGGTGGAGAAGACGGAAACTTGGACAGAAAAAGTGAAGAGGAGAAAACTGAGAACCAAAAAGAGAACTGTTGGGCCAGGAGTGGGTTTAGCAATGAGGTGTCTTAAGGGCTAGTCAATATTTCCTAATAGCCTGTATACAGATGGGAGGAGAATGCCACAGCTGGTCACTGATAGAAACTGGAGAAGAATTGTCAGCATGGAGGTAGATATGAATAAAAAATTGGCAGAAAATACGTGACGGTGCACAATGAAAGATCATCTGCTAATATGAGCTCTGCTGGAAGCTGCTGTCTTTCCATTGGGGAAGGAAGGAGGAAAGAAGACCATCCCTGTTAGTCATTCATGGGGTGACTAAGGACCATCAGACATAACGCCTCCCTGTTGTAGCAAAGACAGAAGACGTGATCTAAAGATGTATTTTGAAACTGTTGCCAGTAATGGGTAAAGAAATATAAAGTTCACTGGGTTATAAACATGCTGCTGGGCTTCAGAGTGGTGCACTGCTCTGCTCACGTATGGAAGGAAACAAGGCCTTTGTTTTATAATCTGCGCTCCTATACTTGTGGGGTCCCTTTGGCTGTGCAGTGCTGAAGGTGAGGGTGAACCAATGGGTTGGCTTCCAAAGCCACTCTTGCATGCCAGGAGTGTATGTGAGAAAATCCTCACACCTGAAGTCCAGTGGAAAAGGACCAAACCTCCTGCTGTTAGCCATTACAGAGAGCCACTGAATTCAGTAGGGTGCCATCAATATCTTTTAACAAAGTGTCTGACCTGTGGTTTCACTGAGAAATTGTTTGAGTTGTATGTTGAAATGGTCAGGTGAAAAATGCAGGAAAGAAACTGAAAGGTTATTTGGGGGCGATAGTCCCAGCAACCCAATGATTTCCTACTCAGTGGTAATCACAAGTATCAGCTTATTTTGTGGATATGCGTGAGGGAAATGTCATTGTTGCAGTGTTTTATCAGCAAGAGCTGCTTCAGACATGTTTGTGGTTGGGCTAGGGGACTGATGTTAATAATTCAAGTTATCCCTATTTAAGCTTTAAAAGGCTTCTGTTGTGGTAAAATTGAAAGCTTCAGGAAATGTTTGCACAAACTCAGCAAGAAGGGAAGTTATCACTAGATTCAACTTTCTGTATTGCTTACGTGCTAAAAATGCCTAATGCTCGGAGATATATGGGGCTCTTATTCAAAGACAATTATCTGTAACACAATTCTTCTCTTACTGTCAACCGAGGAAAATTTTGTCACTGATTTGAATGACAAAGTAATCTAGACTGTCCAAATAATTGACTAAAAAGTTAAAGTCTGTGTTATTTATGTCTATTATCTAGTTATTTATGTCTATTTGTACCAAATTGCCATCATGTCCCATTATCTTAGGTGCAGCGTACAGTGTGTTGGGTTTTTGTCACACCTATAAAGAAGGACAGTAGTATTATCCCCATTTATCAGGTGGACTATGAAGCTGAGAGACACAAAGCTATTTTAGGAACCTCAAGACTATATTAGAAAACTCATGCTGGTTGGGTGGAAAGGAGAAGAGGAATATAAACAAACAAACAAATGAAAAAACCCCTTGTGCAAGTCCATGTGGAAATTTCCTACAAAACAGAACAGCCCCAAACCGAGAACAGCCCTACATCTCTAAGAGTTGTGAAGCCTAAGTCCCCTGGTGCAGGATCTCAATCCATGTGAAATTGTTCAAGTTTGTGGCCAAGTAGACTTGACTCTGCGTTATCAGACCCCACGTGGCCCCAATACCAATTCTTCTCCACAGAGAACAAAGCAATGATGAAGACATTGATAACCACCCACGTGTCACAAAGGGCTTATAGGGAGGAATTCAGGTTTTGTGAAGTAAATTGAGCACCTGAATATCAGAAATATTTATGCTTCCTCATTTTAAGGCGATCTCCCTACTTTTAGCTTACTCATCTTTGGAACCACATGAAAGACGCTAAACTGAGACTATGAAGAACTAAACCTTCCAGTTAGTTAAAGAAAAAGGACAGAGCAAACAAGAGCTTTGTGCAGGACCTAAGTCTGGCTGGTTCCCAGCAACAAGACTGTCAGCTTTTGGCTTTAAAATGAGATTTTTTTTCTCTATGGAAAAAAAATGCCTAAGTTTTATATGTCTACAGATATGCATCTTACAACTGCACATAACCTTAAGATGGAATTTTACCTTGTCCACAGAATCTGATGGGATGGATTACAAATGGGTGTTACAATTTGTTGAAAGCTAAAACTTTTAGAAGCCGTTATCTTGTTCCAGTGGTCTCAGTTATTACTATATTCTTCAAGATGCTTCCAAAGTAAGTGGCATCTTTTGGGGATGCTAGAGGACTGTGAGATGTCTGGACTAAAATCACCTCTCTGGCCCCAGGACTGGCCCAAATCTTCCCATCTCTGGCATGAAAAGAGGGAATGTCCAAATCCAAAGCTATTATGTTATGTTTCCTTGTGGGTCTGGGCAAATTTACAGTGGTCAAATTAGCTGATTTGCAGCTACTGTACCCCTTAGTTGTGACCATCTGATCCGTTTGAACAGATTCTTCCATCACACAATGACCACTAAACTTCTGAACAATTTGCCAGATCTGATATTCCAGATAAAAATTTCAGTAAATTGAACGGTTTTTCACTGGCATGTAAAGCAGTAAGAAGACACCTGATGGTCATTATCTTTTATCACTACCAGTCTTGTCTGGACAGAAAAAGCTCTATAAACAATGGTCAGTCTGTGGATTGTCTTAACTAATGTATCATCATTACTTCAGCCTTAGTCCTCTACCATCAGTGATAAGTAGGTCTCCAGGAAGAAACAAAATACAGTGCCAGAAATTAAAACAAAAGATTCTGAAAGCCAAAGCAATTTGAGGATCAGTCTTAAAAAAAAAAAAAAAATCACTGAAAGAGGACACAGCTGTAGGGCTCAGCTGGTCACACCTGAATCTCATGAAAGAGATGATGGAAGAGGATACCGGACAACTAAAGAATACTTACTAGCTTATTGCAACAGAAAGGAGTACTAAGGGACAACTCCAATGCAAATGTAAACCCATTCCATATGAAGAGGACTAAGGTGAAATCAGGGAGTTACAGGTTTGCAATAAAGTTTGCATTTGACAGCAGGCAAGGTTTTGGAGGATGAGATCACAAAACATCTGGAAAAATACGAGCTGATATAAAGGAATTGGGATTGTGTCTGGAACAGAAAATCATGCCTGACAAATCTGGTGGAATTTTTGCAGGCAAAACAGAGGGCAGATGAGAAGTGTCATGATGAGTTGTAAGCACCTTACATTTTATGAAGGTCCTTAGCACTTTGCCAGCCAGTGGATGTAACTATGTGGGTTGAATGGTGCTGCACATCTTCACTAAATAAATACAAACCTTACACAGTGAGTAAAAGTAGACAAAAGTAACAGTTTAAGAAGAAAAAGTTGTTTATGGAACAAATTAGTTCGAGTATGCTACTTCCTGGACCTTGTTCCTAAATAATGCTCAGGTAGCAAAACTAACAGATTAAAACTAGGGAGCAGTAATCAGAGACCAAATCATTGATCTTTTCCATTATATTTTGTACATTCATGTTTTTGAATTCCCTGGTTGCCCTTTCCTTTATATTTCTGGAAGGTATAAACATTCTTGTTGTGCAGGACTGGGGTGGTCTGTTGGTTTGAGTTGAGGTCACTTAACTATCCTGAAAGTTGTTTTTTTTTTCGTAGTGTCTTAGAGGGGCCGTTTACACCACAGGCAGCAGCTAGCTGCTTAGTTGTGGAGAAAGAGCTGCTTAGTTATGTAGGGACAATAGCTCAGATCCAGGATGCTGTAGAACATGGCTTGTACGGAGCTCAAAATTCATGAGATATTGCCTGGGCATTTGCCTGATGAAAAATTCTGGCACCTGCCTCCAAGAGGTGTACATAAAATAACCATCTGTAATCACTGCACAGCTAATGGAGAGATAGAACTACTTCTAAAAACCTCCAGACGGCAACTCATTTTGCTTAACTGTGTATCTTTTCACCTGTGAGTACAAAGGAGTAGAAGTAAACTGTAGGTGATGACATCTCTATGGGATCCAGCGTATCCATTATGTTCTCATGACAAATGGAAAATGAAGAGGACTCTTGTGCCCAGATTTTACGTAGTAACAACATCATGTCTGACAGTCTGCCCAGGACCCTGGTCCTGGGCTCTACACAGCCTCAAGGATGTTTGACTCCCTACTGCCCCTCAAGGGTTCCCTAATCACAAAGTCAAGGCCAGGCAGAGTGAGATCTCACTTTCCTCCACGAACCTAAACTACGACGTGTCCTGGAATACAACCAGTTGCATTATGTTGCAAGGAGCAGGATCTGACATCCTTGCTTGTTCTCTAACCACTGGACTCTTGTCCTTTTTTTTGTTTTGTTTTGTGTGTGTCTGTATGTGTGTCTGCTGCTCCACAACTGACAAGAAAAAAAAATTATTTGTGGTGTCCTGGTCAAAATGTTGTGGAAAATGTGAGTTCACTTTCCCTAGAGACAATATCTTCCAGTTTCTACAGCTTTTAGACTCTTAGGAGGAAGGTGGATGCTGCTGCATCATTGTCTTCACTATCTCTGGCTTTAAAGGCCTCTCTAGAAGACTTAGGTGGAGACAAAGTTGCGTAGGCTTAGGAAAGGTGGGAACTTTGATCACAGCAGAGTTTGACTGATACACTTAAGTGTCCATAAAAAATTCTGATGAAATAAAGACACATTTAATGAACTTATGAGCCTCTGTAATGAGCAGTCCAGAAAAACATACGAACTGGTTTGCTGTCTGTGACAAAAGTGGCATTTAAGTGGACTGGATTTCATTCCAGATTGACTAGCTCTGCTTCTCAACCAGCCAGCTCAACTCTGGGCTAATACGGCCATAATACCTTCATTTCTGGAACTATCTATCTCATTTGATTCTTTCCCAGATATTTCTTCTCTGTGCTGCTTTGTATACCACGGACATGCTTTGAATTGTGCATTAATTCTTGTGCTCATTATCTGTATGTATCATGTAAGTCTGGCACACGTTGGTCAGATTCTAGTAAGACAGAATGAAAATATGTGTTCCTGAGGGTCTAACATCAGAATCTTGCAAAAGGTGTTAATCAGCCTATGGAAGCACATGGAAATCAGCCTATGGAAGCACATTTCTTTTACCTTAGCTGTTCATTTTAGTGTCTGTAATGCTATAAATGGCATTTGAAAATTTAATTCTAAAATTTTCTCTGAAGTAGCCTGAAAGGAGTCTTGTGGATCATCAAATCCAGCCACATGCTACTTCAGCCTCCCACATAACATAATCTGTTCATAAATTTTGTGTGCTGCTTCATAAAAGTGGTTAGGTTTGTTGCCATAACTACTCCTATGGGAAGACTGCTTCAAAACCTCACTCTTCTGACAGTTTGAAACTGTCTTCTAACGTCCATCTGAGATTTATTCATGGCCAGTTAATACTCATTTGTCCTTATGCCAAAATCATCCTGTAGTTTAAATAGTCATATCATCTTTCAGCCTCTGTTCTGATACTCAAAACAAGCCTCTCCTCTGATGTCCGAAGTTCCACATTCCTTAAATTATCCCAGTGCTTCCAGTTCATCTTTCTTGATCACAGGTGACCCAAATCATGAGTACTATTCCAGAAGTGAATAGTTCTGCACCTGTGCAACTGTAGTCACCAAGCCTACGGTTTCCGATTTGATTCAACCGAGTGAGACATGTCAAAAAGATTCTCATTTTAGGCAGGCTGGTTTGTGTAATGAAAACAATTCCCAGTATGTTTCCACAGTGCTTTCAGCTCCATCTAGATGAGAGGCAGTCTTAAAAAACTGTAATATAAACTATCGTCTTCCATCAAGTTCTCATCAATCTACATTAGGATTTAAGTGCCTTTGTCTTTGATTTGGCGAGAACGCAAATTGCATGTTTGCATCTAACTGTTTAAGAGTTATGGCTCAGGGACACAAGTTATCATGCTTTTGCAAGCTACCATGTGCCAGCTGAGCTGCCACAGTTGACTGTATTTGTTGCAAATGTAATATAATGCAACACAGTTCAGCTCGCAGGGAAAGAGGTTGAAGCTGTGCTGCGTAAGCTGTTGTATGCTGCAAATGAGGACTGAAAGTCGTCTCCACAAAATGACTAACTTTAATAAGCTCCAGACTAAGACATCCAAATTTAGTGCTCATATGTGTCCAAGGTTCTGTTACAGTCAATGTGTGTCTGGTCAGTCATGAAGAGATGGAGCAGACTGTGTTCAGCTGGACCCTTTTCTACTAGTCAAGTTAGCTGTCTCGGTAGTCAACAGAGAGAGAGAGTCATTTGCAGATACCATCTTATATCACTTATTTTCAGACACTTGAGTTAGAATCTGCCCCATAACTTGGTACAATGCAATAATTCACTACATGTTCACAAGTTTTTGGTGGAGCTGAACGTGATGTATGGATCAAGGGTCGGCTGCAATAATAACTTTTTCAAGCATTTTTTAACACGCGCTCTGTCTACGTAGCGGCTACAGGCAAAATGCTGTCCTCCTTTCTACTGCTTTTTGAGACCAAGTGATGAAAAGTGCTCTTTGGCTATGTGGTTATTGATGCAGTGTGCTGGATGGAGACTCTGGACCCTTCTAGGTATCTACATGTAGGTGTTTGATTTCTCACAGTAGTTAGAGAACACAAAGTTGATGTAGCCAGTGTAACTGACGGAGTCCAGTAAGTTCTTCAGCTCATACTAAAAACATATTATGTGACCGAGCTGCCTAGCGCCACCTGAGGTATCTTAAAGTATGTCAATAGTGCCATCCTAAAGTATTATCTCAGCTGCTGGTCCAGCCGGATCCATGTTCTGTTTAGAAGCCCTTGTGTGTTTCTCTGGGCTAGCCAAGGCATTTCATGCTGTGAGATAGATTTCCATTACCTATAATCCGATCTTAGAGACCTACTCATAGGTGTTTGTATTTATCTTAAGCTCAGAATTAGTCTCAGCCTCTGGATATATTCAGTGTTTATCACAAGCAGGCCTTGCTCTGCTTTTACATGAGTGATTTAAACCTACATTCAGCCAGAGGCTTTGGAGTAAAAATCACAAAACACTGTCTGAGAAGAAACCTCTGTGCCTCTCTGCATATCTGGAGGGACCTTACTCTAGGGATCCCTCTGTCAAGTCATACTTCCAAGCAAGCCCACATCCTTTGTTAAGTAGTAGAAGTCCCAGATACTCCCTGAGTTTCCAGCGTTGCACAAAAAGATACGGACATACTGATGTTTGTTGCCCCTCAGAGCCATTTCCAAGCAGGTACCATGGGCAAATGTTCTTTTTCTTTGACATCCTTCTGGCCCTTTGAAAGAGTCATCCAAAGCCTTTAATCCAAGTCAATCCACAGGTCAGAGCTGAGAAATGCTTTATAGCTACAATATTTTTTCCCTGTGTGCTTCAAATGAAGAAAAAAGCCAACTCAAGAAAACGCTCTTTTACCTTCCCACCCTTTTGCAGAAATTCTTTTCTTATTTTCAAAACGGTTTGATTTGATTTCCTTGAAATATTGCAACACACACAAAAAATTGCTCCCCAGCTGAGAACTTTTTATATCAAGTTTCAGCCCTTCTGCTGTTGCATTTTTTTTCAGGAAAAGTTACAAAACCCTGAAAACAGGACAGTTTATAATGAAAGTGCTGGCAGGGCCTTAGCTGTAGCATTTCCAGATGTGTTGTTGCAATTAAGGCTGGGCAAATAGAGTTTGATAAAATCAGAAGTGACCCAAAGTCTTTGTCAAAGCCTTGGACTGAACCTGAAAGTCTTTAAGGGGTTGAAAATGTTTGGTTGCCTTTTTGTCTGTGTTTTGAGGGGTGCTATATCCCATGTTGGGATGAAATTGAATGTGAAGAACGTTTTTGTGGCACAGCATAGCATTTCTTCTTCCAGTCACAGGTAAAATGGGAAGTACAGAAGCATTCACAAACAAGGCTCTCCCTTCCTCCTCGCTCCTTGCCTCAAACAGCTTCAGACTTTGGAAACCTTCTAGCAGCCTTCTAGTTGTGTACTAAGCCAAAACAAGACTCTTGGATTTGTGTAATTTGAGAGTTTGTATCCAAATTTGACTCTGGATTAAAGCTCTGCAGTACAAGCTCATCTCAGAATAACTGCAGGATCTTATTATGGCTTCAGATATGCACAAACACACATCTCAAGGCTATAGGAGTCCTTAGTGTGTATCTACAACAAGGCTGGCTGATTTTTACACTTTCCTTGGTTTTTCACTTCCTTGTTTGAACATGGAAAAGAAACAGATAGTGGGAAAAATCAGTATCTTCCTAGAAGGTACTCTGAGTTTACTGGAGAGGATTTGCTCTTCTGCAGTGTGTATGGACACATAACACAGGGATTTGAGAAAGCTGAGAATAACATGGAGCAGACCTTGCCTGCGTCTGTTGGGATAGAGGCGCTGTCTCCCATGTGGGCTTTGCATATCAAACTTCACAGGAAGCAAAGAAACCAAACCAGTTCATGTCAGAGGCAATAATAATAGCCTGGGAGAGCCAAGCAATCTTCAAACCTGTAGTCAAAACCAGTAGGTTTCTCATACCTGGGTTTGTTTTTCCATGCTGTCACCTTGACTTGAAGTTAAATCCCCTGCTTAGATTTCCAGCATGACTCTTCCTCCATGTCACATCATTTACTCAGTGGGAAAAAAAATCCCAGCAGGCTTTTGAATTTTCTGAGTCTTGTGTGACACACTACTCTTAACATCCATTTCAAAGCCATGTCGCTGCTCAGCTAAGGTTTCTTATTCTCTTCTAACACTCAATGCCCCCCCTCTGCCATTGTTGAATAGCTGGATATATTAAAAAACAAATTAGTAAGTAAGAGCTCTCCAAGAACACCCAGGTGCTGAGGAAGTTGTATTTGTGCCTCCGGAGGTGGCACATTTTCCCCTCAGATGATACCTGATATAGTGTTATGGTATTGTGTTAACCGAGCATTATTCTGCTCGGAAGAGTCACATCTCATCTGAGATGTAAATCTGAGGTCCAGCCTGCTTGCAATGAGTGCTTTAATAAGGGAGAAATTGTGCGGAAGGCAGTAGGGATGACAAGGAATGGAAGGGAACAGGGATTTCTCTCACTGTCGGCTACCCTTTACCAGGATTCATCACAAAGATTTTTTCCTTTTTACAGATGTCCCAAAAATACTGCTCCCTACCCTCCTACTCAAAACCTGCCCTAAACACAAAATGCTCTTACTGCTTCTGTGTTATCTTCTTAGTTATGATTATGAGAATATAAACGGGAGTGAAAGCTGAAAGTAGTTGGACCTCTCTTTTCCCAACACATGTAAAGTGTCATAGCTATCTTACAATCTCTTGTGGCAATCAAATGGACTAATGGGGCCCTGGTACCTCCTGAATATGCCCGTCACGCTTACATTGCACTAGCTTCCATCTCCACGTGTTCAAAGGTTCTCCAACTTGTCAGTTCAGGTCCTCAGTGCCAGGGAAGGCTCACTTTTGCTAGAAACATTCTGCCTTGCAGAGCTGACAACGATGTTGCATGCCTCCAGATATGTGAAAAAAACACAAACCCTCTAGGATTTACTTCTGGGCAGCATTTATCAAAAAAGCTGGATCTTTGGATTCCTGCCATTTTAAAGCTCTGAAGATTATTTCTGGTTACTGAAGTTTGACCTCTGAATTTCAAGTTGGAGCCCGTACTCCCTGGCCTAAATCTAAACCAGTCTGTAGCGTAGCTGTGGTTTTCTTCCAGGGTCAGCAATGGTTTAAATCCATGCCCAGCTCAGTAAATTGGAAATGGCAGAAGAAGATTCTAGGGTGGTGGCCTGAGAGGAAGATGAATACATCAATCCCAGATAATTACTGCTCTTTTTTAAAAATTTAGAATGTCTTGAACCTGTTTTCATGTATTCATATATTTCATGTATTACGCTGGAGATAAGGCTACATGATGAAAATGGTTCCCTTCAGCTTTAAGAATCTATGAAGGGCTTGCAAAATTGGTTAGCTATGTTCGAAGACTGCTTTGGAAATCTCAGGGGAAAAATATTACAGCACAGAAAACCAGTTGTGTTTTTTCAGAATATAATGAATGGACAGTACAAATACTTTGCAGAATAATCCCAAAACCCTGTGTTTGGGTAGCATTGCATATTCCATTTAAAATTCTTTTTCCCCTTGCCATAATCATCTGGGTTGAATTACAGTAAAGTAAAGGAAAGAGATGAATGACTGTTAGCAAGCTGGTCATCTGTCCATCCTCAAACTCTAAACCAGGATTAACTACAAACTTCCTAGCAATTGAAAACCTGTTTCATGATTCAGGTAAGTAGTGAGTATATTGTATAGAGCCCGATCAGATACTTGAGGAAAACTGTTGGATATATTTTTCCATTTCTACTGTGACTATTACTAAGTGCTTTGTGAGTATGAACAGGAGCATACTCAGTTTACTGTAGTCCTATCTGCGTCACGTTTCTTTAGGTTGTTCGCAAGCAGCTTGTATAAGACAATGTCAAAAACCTTATTAAAGTATATATATATATATATATATATATATATATATATAAAGTATAGATATGACATACAAATTTTTAGCCTATTAAAAATGGATATTTAATTGGTTTGGCTTGATTTATTCTTGCAAATTCGCCTCAGATATGTTTTGTAATTTTCAGGTGATTTTACAAATTGAGATACAAACACTTTTAGGCTTCATTTTAATGAAGAAAAAAATATTTAAGTTTCTAGGAGTTGTCCTGGGAATTGATGTTGAGCCAACTGATACACAAGTGTCAAAGTCTTCTTTTCCCCCCTTTTTTCAAAGCCAGGCACTGAATTTTATCTACTTGTCTGTAATTTCACCTATGTTTCAGGAGTTATTGGAGGTAATACCTAATAGCTGTTGTCTCACACTTTGCTAGTCTTGAACTTTCCAGAATGAACTGGAGACACTGTCTTGCCTTTTACAACTGTGCTTCTGAATTTCATTTCCTGGGGACCAAATCCAAAATTAATACCTATGTAATAAAATAATGATAACAATAACAACATCACCAGTGCTTTCTGCTTTTTGTGTTCTTTACATATTTTAGTAGATCATTATCCTAATAGTGCTTGCTAAGTAGAAAAGTAGTATCATCAGTGATCTGATTTGTTCCTTCTCACAGGGAGATGAAGCCTAGAATAGACTTTCAAAGTGCCTGAGTCCTATGCCTGCATTTTCTCCAAAAATAGTTGTATTGAACAGTTTTATTTGAAGCAAAAGTGCTCAGCATTAAGTTAATGGTCCCTGATGAAGTCAGCCATATCATCATCAATGCTGAGTGCATTCAAAGCCTTGACTCTTGATTTTGGTAGTTTATACCTATATAATATGTACATACATGCATACCATGTCAAAAAGGATTTATATCTTTTTGCTTCCCTTGACTCATGACATTGGTATCTGTAATCTGCTTCCTATAGGCAAGATGATGCAACCACCTTTTTTTGTAGGTAAAGGAATTTAATAATATGAGTATGACCCGAGTGTGTCAGTTAATCTCAGGGTCAGAGAGTGTCCCCTGGCAGTATTTAGGTTATACAGATGTACCCTTCGTGCTGCTAGTTTGGCAAGAGGTAAAGCAGATTCAGGCTTTAGCTATTGCAGAATGATAAGGAAATGTCATAGACTTCGAACTTTGGATTTGGCTAAACAAAAGATGTCCCATACTGCATGTTGGATCTGGAGCATCAGATGAACATCATCTGTTCTGGCTAAAGGACTCCTGGGATGACTTCTTCCTTCAAAGCTACCCAGAGCTCTTACTTGCCTGTTGCGGGCTGCCAGTAACTAAGGAGGCAGCTATTCAGCCTTTCAGGAATTTCCCCTCACTGGACTGAAAAAAGCGCATGAATAAACTTTCTTCTGGTACAACTCAGTGTCGGGCCTTGAGATTGACAGGTACGAAGATATGTGCTAATGCTTGTCAGATGCACGTATGGAATCATGACAGAAAACTCTAGCGGTAAAGACATCCCAAGTCATTTAAAGCCATCTCCTGACTTCCTAGGATGCCAAGCATCTTTACAACAGGCAAGGTGAGTATCTGATAACTTCTAATGCTTCAGAATTCTGGGCATGAGCTGAAACAACAGTTGTTGTTCTGGTTTGTATTACCTCAAAGTTCCATTTTTCCAATTGTCCTAAAGCAATACAAAAAAGCCCAAACTCAGCAATTTTGTTATGATTTGGGGTTTTTTTTGTTCTACTCTCCAGGAGCTGTACGTTCTTGCTCATGTATCACTGTGCTAAGCACTGTAAGAACGTGGAACAAAAAGACAAAGCCTTCTGCAGAAAGCTTATCTAAATACAGAAGAGACAAACGATGGACGCAGAGATGGGGAACAAAAGGAAGCAGGGGCACTATGATGAGGTGGCTATAAATTCAGAGAGATGTGAACTGGATGGATGGACTGCAAAGTAGGTGGAAAACAGACAGGACCACTGGGCTCATGGAACAATGGTCATCAGCAGGAAGTGCAATTTGTGACCAGTTGCTAGCAGTATTCTTCATGGTACTGTTGCATACCATAGTTAATGACTTTGACGATGGGACAAAGAGCACCTCAGAAATATCACGGATAACATTAAAATAGGGAATGTGACTGGTACAGTGGAAAGTAGGGACATCATTCAGTAGGAACTTGACAGACTGGACAATAAGTTGCGTCTGAGTCAGTGATGTACCCTTCCAGCAAGGGTCCCTTCCATCCTACACTACTCTATGACAAGGGTCAGCACAGTAGGCTGCTGCAGCCTGAAATCTTGTAAAGTTTTTTGTTTGGATGTTTGTTTTGTTTTTTATCCCATGGAATCAACCTAAGGGAGTGTTTGGATAAGGAATTAATTGTTTCATGAGAGTTTTACTCTAAATATACATTGAAGCCGAGGAATGGGAATATACTTCTTCCACATTGTCTCTTCCCTGTGGAAATCCTGAAGAACAGCTCAAAATAAATGACCTTCCAGCATAAAGGGATCTTCAGGACTTTGCTTGGTTATTCCTGCACTGAGCCCAAACATTTGTGGTTGGGAGTTATTTATCATTGGGAGTCATGAGCTTTTGGAAATAAGAAAGGAAGGGGAAGCAACAGAGTTTGTTGTCAACAGAACAATGTTTCTTAACAACAATCTAGTGTAAAGATGAACCTGGAAACAAGACCTGCTCATCCACAGTTTTCTCTTGAAGTGAGGATAAATAATATGTTTTGCAAATTTTAATTGTTTCTAAGTTATATGGATGTTAGTGACAGGAAATAGGCAATAAAAACAGTGCATAGTTATGTTAAAAATATTGCTATTTGTGAAAACAATTTTTTATATAAATATGATTGAAGAATTTAATACTTGTGAATGGAGTAACAGCACATGGGGATTATGAATATGAAGAGTGGAATTTTCTGTGGAAATCTCACCTGGGATATAGTTCGAAGACCCGCCTGCCATTGATCCAGTAGCTTCTTGTATATCCCACCACAGTAGCCCAGACTGGCTACGATCTTGCCCATTAACTCAGCAACTACTTTGCTGAAGGGGAAACGTGATGAAGGCAGAATTTCAAATGGTTTCAAGGTGACTGCTGACTTTTACAAACTGCACAGGCACCTTTTAGTGGTTAAAGGACGTGTTTATTTCTTGCAGTATTGGTCTGATTAAAACAGTTCCTCTTGCAAGTATGTAAAAGGTGGCTTTAAAACAGTGCCTGAACATCTGCAGGTCTAGAGCCAGTCAGGCTGGTTTCAGCCACCTTTTCTAAGTCTGTTTAGCAAAGCCAGGCTGTGTGTATATGTGTGTACTTGCAATCCTTATGGATGTATTAGTTAGCGTACATACCACTACTTCTAAGTTGACTGACCTTTATGACCTTGGTTTCTGGTGCTTATAATACTGTCATACTTCATCTCTTGGAACTGAAATTTTGGAATTTCTTTTTTAAGCTTTAGCAAAAATAGCTCCAGTATCCTGAGAGAAAAGCTGTGGGTGGGAGAAGGGAGAAGAAGTGGAACGAGAGAGGGGAACTGTTTTGTTTGTGTGAAATTCAGGCTTGGCAAAGAGGTTACCATATTAGACTGAAAAGAACATAATCTGAGACCAAATGAAAAGATGAAGAACAGATTAGTACAAGAATCTTAAATATGGAAAAACACTCAGTATGAAATCCAGACATGAAGACAGGGGAGGAATGGAAAATTTAGGAAGAAGAAAAAAAAGACACATAGGTAAAGGAGCTGGAGACGGAAATTCTGAGCCTCATTTGTTGAGAAGATTCAAGGATCATGGGAAATAGGACATCTGGGAACAAAACTGTGAGGACTGTCAGAAGACCGAGAGCAAGAAGGCTGAGCAGAAAATATGAATGGCTTGAGACTGTGACAAAAAATTTTGAGATTGGAGACTGGGACTACGTAGAGGAGATATATAGGACAAGTAGTCAGGGATGTGGAAAGGGCAGGCTTGGATGTGCCATGGAGGATACAAGTCTGCTGAGTGTACTTAGGATGTTGACGCCCATGCATCCATCTGAGGATTTCATCTTTGCACATATGAGTCCATATTGTCATGGCTGATAACTCTCAGCCTTGACAGGCCCCTCAGGGTTGCTTACAGAAAACAGCAAGGCAGCCTTACCCTGAGCCTGGAATTCATTTCACCTGACTGTATAGCTCCACAACGTAAATGTCAGCATCTGAGCCAAGTTCCCATTATAGCCCTGGGTGATAAAATAGGTGTTTGAAAGGCATATCTCATATGAAGTTAGTCATGAGCTACCATAGGTATTTCTCCTTGTTAGGTAGCAATCTTTTGTGGGACCTGCTATCAATTGTTGCTGCAGCCCATGACAATAGTGCCAGAAGACGGCCAAAATGCTCATGGCAACATCTCCAGGTGATACTACATAGTCCAATTTCTGGCTTTTATCTAGCTGACAAATAGCTTTGAGAATTACAGACGCCACCTTTCTATCTTGAAAGAAAATCCTTGAAGTCACAAATCCTGCCAGAATATGTTTAAAACCAGTTTTAAAGTGAGAGTAAAACCAGCGGGGTGATGGTGACCTGAACTGGATTCTGAGCTGACCTCTTCAGTAGAGATCAGTTTGATTTTGGTGTTAGAATGTCTCCTGCCGAAAAAAAACGCATATAAAATTTGAATCTGGAAAAAGTATAAAACAATCTGAGTGCACGACACTTGCTCAAGTGCTGATGACCCTTTTGATTTAGAAATATTCTGTTCTGCCTCCATGAATTGCATCATTGGATTATACAATGTAATAGGCTGATCTTTATAAATCTTTGATGCAAGATCACAGCTGGTACTGAAGCATGATATGGTGTTGCTAATTATGTCCACAATGTGCTCCATTAAGGTACTTTGTGACTTAACGTCAAATTAAGCTACTGTGTTATAGGATTGTGTGGTTTCATATGCTTTCTGTGATGGTTTTAGGGATGAGACATTTACATTGCTGTTGTGTGCAACATTTCGAGGTCCTGTGGATTATTTTTAGGATGTCAATTAATAATGCATTACAAAGGGAATAATAAATGTATGTTAATTCTTTGATCCATTTGTGTCTGGCCTAGAAATCTTTGAAGGGATCTAACTGTGCAACAGATCTTGGGTTAGGGCTGTCTTGGTTGCAGCAAGACCACGAAGAGCAGTCGTGAGCAGAAGTACCAGATAAGGCAAAAAAACATGGCAATGTTCATGTTTATTGCCAAATCTCCTCAAAGATAGCAGCAAGAGCTAGAAACTTAAACAGTACCAGACAGGTCTTGATTCAGTGTTCAGCCTACTAGTTCACACTCAGATTTGTGTCCAAAACATCAAGCCAAAGAATTTTTCAGCTTCTTGGAGTAGGCCAGCTTTCCTCCTCTTCCTAGCACAAAAGAAACCTAACAATTGCAGCAGTTAAGCCAAAAGGATCAACTGCAGCACCCTTTGCTGTTGAAACCTCCTGCTCCTCTCAGTATAATGTCTTCCCTGCCCATATAAAATCTCACGTCCGAAGACTGACTGGAAACATATGGCACAATCCCATGTGCACATGGATTTAACACAAGAATAAAGATCACAAACAAGGCCGGGCTGACTGTCTTATCCATTTGCATACCTTTCACTGAGAAATGTGCTGAAAGCTTCCCCAAATTTTCCATCCGAACGGAGACAATGCTTGGAGCTGTATAAATGCATAGAAAGAGAGACACCCTGACCCAAAGGTCTGCTAGTGTAAAGAAACCAGACTGATGGAAAAAGAAGGTGACTCTGAAGTCCCACGCATTTCATCTCATTAAGGCTGCCAACACTGTGTCCCTGTAGTTCCCCTGTTAGTCTCTCTGTCCTTTTCATAAGATTGTGTGCTATTTGGGGCAAGGGCTATTTTTCCATTCGATGTTCGTGCAACTCTTCTCATAACAGCTTTCTGGTTTGGGTGTGAGGCTGCTAGGAGCAGTAACAATAGTACCAACAGTAATAGTTACCCTATTTTCCAATTTTGTGCTTTAACCTTGAAGTCATCTTTCTGGCCTCAGCTCGTATTTGTGGGAGCTCAGTTATATTTTCAAAAAAATTAATTCCAGGCAAATTGGGCGTTTTCCTATTTGCTTCACACAGACAAGGATTAGCTCGCAAATCCCTTGGTCAAACAACCTGCTTCACCGGTTCCAAGAAGAAACCAAGATCTAGTGAACATATAATTTGGCCCAACATTACTCCCACCATGAACTCATGGTGATGGGTAATCTAGAAACTTTTTCATTCTTGTACTGAAAACCTGAGGGTGGCCATAGAAATCACCATCATTTCCAGCAGATTCCAGCGCCTCCAGCATCTGCAAAGAAACTCATTTGGCCAAACTGCAAAAAGGAAAAGGGTGTGGGGAAAGGAAATAATAATTGCTACAGCTATCCATGTCTCTGCCATTTGCATGCTGGAGCCACTCCAAATAGCTTTGCCTTCTTTGGAAGTTGCTGTTTACTCCAGTTGCTTTGTACTGCGCTAACGGCTCCAATAAATTCAATGCTATTCCTATGGCTCAGGGTGGCTGTCATCTGAGTTTATGAATGTGAGATTTGTTTGGCTCTCCTCCCCATGAGTGATTGGGGTTAGAAAGTGCGATTATATTTGGGCAGAGGGAGAGAGATGCTGCGAGAAGGCAAACTGAACAGACATTGTGAATATTTATTTTTTTTAGATGGAAGGCAGTTGTATTTATGTGCAGTTGTAAAACAGAAAAGATATTGGGTTCTGGTGCAGGAATTATATACTAACTCCAAAAAATGTATACAGTGAGAGCTTATAATAGAAACTTATTCCAGCAGAATCATTTTTTTTCAACAAACATGTAGATTGGCATGTGGAGCATGCTGTGCTGAAGAGATCGAAGCTCGATTGTGGTTTCATATCTGACATTCCTGAGTGAACAGAGAACTGTGGTCCTTATTCATAGTATTTCGGGCTGGGGGTGGGAGAGGGGATGTTGCCATGCAGAATGGTTCTTGGTTTTGCAGGGGATGGGAAGCCAGAGAAGAAGCAAGTTCTGCTGTCCCTCAGTTTAACTCTGTGGGTCTTCTGGATCTGGCAGTGTTGAGGTAAAATGCCAAAAGAAAGTGGAAAATTTTGTCCTTCTAAATCTTTTCAAATTAATTACTTTGATAAAGCAGGCTTAACAAATTTAATTCATTATGATAACATAGGAGCAGGCTCTTCTGCTTCCATGGTTTCCTTGGGCCTCACGTGAGGAAATCAGGAACGCAATTTGGTTACCCATGCTGGAGTAGAGCGTAATGTTATATGCTTAAGAGATTTCAGGAGAGCAAAGCATTTTCAGCTTTGTCTTTTCAGTATTTGCAAGGCTGAGGTCTTATGAAAGAGGTGGCACTTCCATTTTCTATTTAAAAAATCTATCATGCCAGCACATTGCTGTATAGGGCCTCTTGTGGTAAAACACATGACCTGTCAGCTTCCGAAGAGCTATGAAAGCATTATCTAAGCCAAGCTGGCATCACCATAAATACAAAAATTTGTATGGTTATGTTAAGTACTATCATTTTTTCAGGCTCACAGAGAGATGGTTGTCTTGTCATGAAGTTTGTCAACATGAAATTTTGGAGATGTACTAACAAGACATCACGAGGCACAACTCTCTAACCAGACTCTGCTAGGAGTCCTACAGGAGGAACTGAGTTTGAAGACGAGTTCAGGGCTCTTCAGTCCTTCAGTGTCCCTAAGCTTTCACATTGCTGAAACTTCCAAGTCTTAGTTTCCAAGGAACTGATGATGAACATGGCAAGTTTTAAATATTTTGCCCATTCAAATGGAGTCTGAGATGCTTTAAGGCTCTATCCTTTACTGTTAATTAAGGCTTTAGATCATTAAAAAGACCTCTTGCATTGAAAGTGTATGTCCCTGATCTCATCCCATTTTAGCATTTTTTCATAATAAAATTGCTAGGACTTTTAAGGCGACATAAATTAATAATCTCTGTTTTCTTTTCCTTTCAATGACCTTATCTCAGCCTTGCTCAGATAGATCATAGAGGCAATAGAAGATCTTCATTGGGATGTGATTCAAAAGCGTATGCAAAACATGATGTTTGTTTTCCTGCTTCCTACTGGATTCACTGAGTGATATGCTGCTGAGGAAAAGCTGGCTAGCGTTGCAAGAAAGGGACCTGAGGTATGTGCACTGTAGGACACCTGGGGAGGTATTTGGAAGCTGAAGGAACTCAGGGTAGATAGGCCCAAAGCAGAATTGATGAATTTGATGTAGTCCAGTGATTTTCAGACAATCTAAGATACATTTTCTCCTGTAACATGTTATGTCATCTTCAGTCCTACTTTGTACTCCAGATGTCAGACAAAACATGTATTTTCCAAACTTCGGTTTTGGATAAAAAGTTGATACATCCAATAGAATACAATGAAGTATCGGCACATTCATGGGATTCATATCATCTAACTCCTATGGTATCGTTCTGTCCATCTAACCTAGTCACACTAAGCTCACTTTATAGACAGTGGAAAGAAACATGTATGTGTAGGAAGTGATTTCTGAAGCCTGTTTTAGACATTAACTTAGGCTGAGATGACCAGCGCCCTGGAAGAGCCCCTCCATTCCCATAGCCTGCAAAAGGAGGCAGCCACCCCATGTGTTGCAGGGTTGAAGTAATTCTGTCCTTTCTGTCAAGAAGAGTCTCAACCCTTTCGTAAAATTATTATTCTTCCCCTTAAAACCACCAAGGTACTTTGCTACCATTCTTACCGTAAGAAGGTTTCAGACATTTGCCATCTGAAAATTTGAAAACTACATCTAATTTTTAGAGTAAATATACTCCAGGCCAACAGAAGCCCATTTGCACTTGAGCCCCCACCACTCTTTCACTTGTATAGGTCCTTTTTCTTGATGAGAGGGAACAAGCACTGATCTCCACTGCCGAAAACCAACAGCGTTTAGAGTCCTTTCAGGAGGAGACTTTAGTTAGACAGTTTTTTTCAAATTTTCTTAACCGAACCCAAGATGAACATAAACACTAAACCTTTCAGCTAGAAATATTTGAGTGATGTCTGGAAGTATCTGAAGGATGCATTCAGTGCCGTAGATTAGCAATCAATCAGCTAAAAGTCTCTTTGGCNAACCGAACCCAAGATGAACATAAACACTAAACCTTTCAGCTAGAAATATTTGAGTGATGTCTGGAAGTATCTGAAGGATGCATTCAGTGCTGTAGATTAGCAATCAGCTAAAAGTCTCTTTGGTTACTCTTACTTTTATTCAGAATTTACTTAAGAAACTTGGTCAGGTTCTGAAGACACCTATATTCAGATCAAAACATGCAATTTTGTGGGAATATCTAACAATACAATTGTCATTGTCATGTCTGATTTTTCTTAAAGAGAGGATTTCTTATTGTAGAGTGCATCAAAATGAGTACTATGTTTTAACTTAGCCTTCTGAAAGACAATATGGGGCTGCATATCCAAAAACACCGAACTGACATGTTTAAAGGGGTAAATGATATTGAGTCTTCAGAGAAAAAAACTACGGAAAAATTAAAGCAGTCTGCTTGAGTTGCCATTGAACATATGGATGCCAGATTGCAATGGTGAAAGCCCTCACATGATTTGAATGCTTTGACTTTTCACAGTGGCCTAATTATGATTAAGAACTGCCCTCTGTTACGATGTGCAAATCAATAACTCGTTTCCCTACGCAGTGAGGAGGAGAGCTCTTCAGGTTGCTTGTCTGGCTGACGATCAAGGACGTAGTCCTTGAGCACTGATTGCCCTTCATGGTATATTATTATTCATGGAAATATTGCTTCCCACTCTTCTAATGGTGACATCATGAAATTAGTGAAGACAAGCCCCCTTTCTCAGCAGGACAGGCGCCAGGATCGGATGCAGGCATGACTGACTGGTCCCAAGGCAGATGCTTTCTGGTTTCTGACTGCTCCCAGAGGGGTCTGTTGAGAGTGCTCGCCAGCAAGCTGAAGTGGTACAAGACTAATCTTAGCAGCCCATTTTAACAGTACACTTAGCTCTTCTCTGCTCATGAACTTGCTTTCACCATGTTTAGAAAATGAATTTGAGAAAAACTGCCCCACAAAGTAAGAATATGTGGCTGACCTGCAGTTTACTTGGCCTTGTACTAATGGAGAGTTTTAAACTCACAATTCTTTCTGGGAAATCAACCAGACAAAGCAGATTTGCTAAACCATTACTGTCCCACACAGAAATTAACAGTTGAATTTGATAACGAGGTTAAACTGGATTTGGCCAAATGGAGTTAGGAGAGGGTTGGTTTGGATCCAGAACATTAATGAAGTAAAGGTGATGACTGGAGAAAAGGTGAAAATAAATCAGAGTGTTTGAGAGAGAAAAATCTCAAAAGATATAGCCCAGAGCATCCAAGAAGTACTTTCTGGCAAGGACTGGGCAAGTCAAGGAGGCTGAAATCAGCAGTGATCACAGAAAGACAGAAACAATCTGCTATAGTTAATGAAGAGACAGAAATCCTCCAGTTCAGTTGTCCTGGTTTGGACACCAGTTAAGAGACATATCGCCTCTGTTAGCGCTTGTCTCTTTACTCTGGTTATAGAGGAGCTGAAGGCAATTCTGCTACTAATTTTTGTGGCTCCACTGTGTGCCTAGAGTTAGGCAGGACAAATATAGGCTTTGGGACCATATTCAGATTACTTATTTCCAAAATCTGTTACTAAAGTGTTCAGGCTGCCAAGGTTTCTCATTTCTTTCTGCCATTTGACTGCATACCACATGGTCTAAAAAGCAAGGACGAGTCTACTCAGGGCCAGGCCAAAAGCCAAGTGCCTGGGGCAGGATAAGAAGTTGTCTGGACAGGACCCTGATGGAGCTGGGATGGATCAGATTATGAGGATTTCTGTAGCCTTGCAGTGTCCTGAGGAGTCATTCCCTCCATTTTTGTCATGTAATGTGTATGTCTTTCCATCCCTCTGGTTTCCACTGACTACCTTAAGAAAACAAGTTTGCTTTCTGGTTTGGTGCACTCAGTGCCATCCCCAAGCCCTGACTGCCTGATGTCATGCACCATGTACTCCTGAGTGCTATCACTGAGCATTGAGCCTATTTCTTGAAGGGTTTTCACCATAATTTTGCTCACAAGGTGTTGACTCTAGACGCAGAAGGATTATTGCACTTATGCCTGGGCACATAGCTATGTGTGCACCATTTGTAAGGATCAGAAATTCGTAGCTCATTGGGAAAGAAGATGTCTCGGTGTGATAGGTCCTGAGTAGCTGTACAAGGTTGACCGGCTTTACACTTTAATCCCCAAGCAACTTGCACTGTTATGTTCTCTGCATCTGCTGCCTGATCTCCTCAGATGTGCCTTGCTACTGGTGCTATGGCAGTGACTCTGACCCCATAGCTGACCCCAAGGCCAAGCTCTAGTATCGACCAGCCTTTCAGGGATAAGCAGCTCTGAACAGCGCGTTGTCTCAGCAAACTGCTTCATAGTTTCAGTCCTCAAATGACTAACTCTGTGCGTTTGACCTTGAGCATCTGGCTATATATAAATATATATATACATACACACACACTCTGGACAGTTTGCTCTGTACTGCTTACAGTGCAGCTCCATTTAAGCTCTGTGTTTTAAATGCTTCCCAAGAGCCATGGTTTAAATTGAGTGGAGTTGACTACTTATATGAAAAGCCATCTTCTCCTGAATCCCATCCATATCCTGGCAAGTGTCTGCCAAAAATATTATTCCCACCCCCTCCGCTCATGAAATATGCATATAAAATGCCCCCTGAATGGTACCTAAAAAATTCATAGTTCCTGACCACATTATAGTAATGCACATGGTGGAACCTTGCAGTGTAAAAGATGCTTTGTGACTCTGACAGAGATGATGCCCTATTCAGGAAATTAATATACAGGAGAAATCTAAACATACAGGCAAGATTCATGTATATTATTCTGTAAGGGTTATTCACGTCTTTGGAAAGAGTGCTGGAGCTGTACTCATTTCCAATATTTAGTGTGCTTGATAAATATTTGCAGTTCAAAGTTAGAGAATATATATATATCTATCTATCTCAGTATATGTATACTCATGCATTGAAATACACACATATTCTACTATGAGGTAAGAGATTTTAAACTGCATTTCTTTTAATTGAAATCTCATTTAGGAATAGGAGAAGAGTGGTTGATACATAAGCATTTTCTTAACCAAAAATGACCTGGGATTTACTGAATTTAGAATTTATGAGTATTTCTCAAACAAAAAAAATAATTGAAGGACTGGGAAAAAAACACTTCGCGCTCTCATTCTGACCTTGCTGGAAACCTGGGGGAAATGTCTGGCTTTTTTTGTTTTGAAATACAAAGAAGAAACCAGTTAGTAAGAGCTCTGTAACAAAGATTTAAGTTTAATTCCCAGAAACTCCACAGGGAAATGGGAACTGGGAAACTGGCACTTATTCTTCTTTCTTGTTCAGTTTTCGATCTCTAAAGTGGAGATAACTGTCTTTCTTTCTGTAGGACACTGAATTGACATTCTTGCCACGACATGTTCTGATTTTTAAATGTTCAAAAAGTTTTCAGCTTTCAGTAAAGGTCAGTCTTGCCCTTATTTATTATCTCAATAACCTGTGAAGGGAGTTTAGGGATGAATGACTCATTATTACAGTAGCACTTAGTAATCTCCTGAGTTTGCAACCTGTTGGGGAAGGCCCTGTATCTACATGTAATAAGAGACACTGGCTGCTGCAAAGAGTCTTGCAGGCTAAACGAATTCAAGAGAGGAAGGAAGCCTGCAATTTGTTTTTCTTGTTTACCAGAAGAACAGAAGCACAGAGGTATCACATGAATTGTTAAGGACCATACTCATATAGGCATGCTGTAGGAGAGCCAGAACCTGAACCAGCATCTCCTGCCTCCTAGTATTGTGTTTGTCCCACAAGATCTCCTTTCTTTTCAGCCATTGGAGCCTGCATTTCAATTAAAGATGTAATTTTTCATTGCAGTCAAGACCTGACAAACAATGAGAAGGAAAAACTTTTAAACAGAAAAACAGGAAGGGAAGCCGGCACTGCCCACCTGGTGGCATCTTGCATTGCTCACTGTTTTTAATCACTCCTTGCTAAGTGAACGGAATTACCAAAATCACATAGAGCTCCGTGGGAAGGACTCAGGCTGCCCAGAGAGGCTGTGGAGTCTCCTTCTGTGGAGAGATTCAACCCCGCCTGGACACGTCCCTGTGCCCCCTGCTCTGAGGGCACCTGCTTTAGCGGGGGGTGGGCTGGGGGATCTCCAGAGGGCCCTGCCAGCCCCTACGATTCTCTGATTCTGTGACTCACTTTATCTGAAAGCTGCTTTCTGCAGCATGCCAAGCGCTGTGTCTGCACAACAATACGCCAGACTTAATAAAGCAAGCAGAGAGAGCGTGAACGCATCCTCTTAGCAACAGAGCCATGGACAAGTGAATAAACACTCCTCTGTATATGTGTGTGTGCGTGTCAGAGTTCGGTGGGTGTTAGTCCAAAAAACATCTGTCTCTTCCACTGGCAGACATTTCTGAAAAAAACAGCATGCTGCATCTCTGGCTCCTATAACCATTGCACAGTGGCCAGCATGATATCAGAGCTCCAAGAGGCCAAATCAATGCCTGGCTTTCCTCCCAAACCTTATTAAAGCTGACTAGAGCTGTTTGCATATCATTTTCCAGTGAAGTGATTTGAATTTGTGATTAGTTAAAACAAATTATTCTTTATTTTTTTTTAAAGAGTCTAATAAAGCAGGGACTGTAGTTGTGAATAATTTAACTGACGGGTTTTGCACTCGTTCTTTAATAACTTGCTGTGGGGAAATCCTGCCAGAAGGCAGTGGAGCTGCACTCATATGCACCGATAAGAAACCTAGCCCACATGTCTGTCTTTGGAGTAACATATCAGTTCATTTAGAAATATATATGGAAAAAAGCGTTTTGTTCAAATCAGCCAATTCATTCCGTCCATACCTAGAACAAATACTGTTCTGGTAAAAGGCAATGTTTCAAAATTTTAGGGATTTTTTTTTTTCTTTTTTTCAATTCCTTCTTTTATTTCCTTATCTTTTAAATTTGATTTCCACCTATGCTGGTTATACACCAAAAACTATTTTGAATTTCTAATAGATTTCCGCTTGCAGGACTCCTAAAACATGATGGCTCTGAAAATAAATGGGTTCTTTTGAAACAGAGATTTTCCTTGCTCCAGTAAGTGCTAGGAGAAGAGACAGCTTGAGGCTCTGCTACTACAGCCGTTGTCCCACTGGCATACCACTCCCTAGCTCCTGCACTGGACCAGCTCGGTCCAAGAGAGGACAGCTTGCATTTGGGATTGGTTTCCCCGCACTTAGAGACTGCTCCCCTCTCCCAGGCTCTGAGTCGCAGCCTTGCAGCAGGGAACCAGCATGCTTGGAGAACTCTGGCTCTAGCCGGGCTTCTCCGAGCTTCCAGGCTCCCTGCTGTGGACCTGGGAGCTGAGCCCAGATTATATCTACTCTTCCAGGCTCTTGGCTCCAGGAGACACTGTCTGAAAGTTTTGGCATCACTCCGTGCCTACAGCAACAGACCCTGTAATCCTGAAGACCTTGGCTTTGGGGAAATCTTCTTGGTGGGTCCACCAAGGGCTGTCCTGCCTAGAAAGCTGTCTGTAAGTATTTGATCTTGGTGGGCCTATCTGGGAGAGGTCCCACCTGGAAAGCTCTCTGTATGTATTTGAATAACTCCTCAGTGCAAGAAGAGCTAGTGCACGAAATCTTGTGCTGTCTCTCGTAGGGGAGAATGGAGGACAGGTCTCTCCCTCTTGCTCTGTCTCTGGCTCATCTCTGTTTCATGATGTAGGTGATAGCCTGTTGGTCGGGGCTTTGTTCTGGGGAGGTGAGACGAGTGGGTTTGAAGCTGTAAAGACTGAGGTGGTGGATGAATCCATGTATCCCACTTCCCAGGTGGGAAGTGTCAAACTACCAACTGCGTACTGCACCCCACTCTCCATTATGATCCAGGGAGTAAAGCAGGTGCCATATTTCTGCAGATTCAGAAATACAAAGATTTACACAATCCTCAGTCCTCCCAGACAGAGCTTCCGGGAAGAAAAACAGGACATATCTGGAATGAGGTCTCCTGAGCCCAAGCGCAGGCAGGGATGCAAGTGGAGAATTCAGCTTGTGAATCCCAGCTTCACAGAGGTACTTAACTCTGGGGTTTGTTGGCGGCTGAGTCTTCAGAGACATATTTTTTTTCACATCATGCCATCTTTCAGCATTTTGTACTGACTGGTAGGCTCCCCTCCACAACTCAGCTACGTGCCTCCTATTCCTGCCTGGTGAATCACCTAGTTCCCATAAAGTCACATAAGTACCTGACTGTTTTGTGAAATCCCGTCCCAGGACCGGGTTCCTAAGACGTTTGACTGTGACACTGCTGGGAATAGATAGGGGTTTTGTGTGGAAAATAGGTAAGTCATCCTAATTCCCAACGGACTTCATGAAGTCTCTGGTTCTCTCTCATCACATAGGCCCACCAATTTTGTACAAAAAATGCTGGAAACTGTAAGATTGTGTCTAGTGTTGTAAATTTTCATTACCCTTTTTTGTTATGAGGTAGAAAACCACCAACAAACTAACAAGGCAATAGCTGATCTTTCATTCCTCTGTCTCATAAAACTATTTTCAGCTGCAAAAGAAAAAATTGAGTCAGTAGTGATAAGTCCTTCCTTCTCTCCCAGTTAGCTTCAAAAGGTTGTGAGATTTAAAGCCTAGACAGGCCTATCTTGGTATTGACTGAAATATTATTTACCATAAGAAATACTTCATTTTCTTTTTAATATTTAGAACAGTCTAGGAAATTAAATGCAAGAGAACTTGCATTAATTCCAACTAGAGTCTTCCAGCTCCCAGCAAATTCAGAAAACGGAAACACTAAATCACTATCAGCTCTCAAATCACAGCACTGAATGTAGGATTACAGCTTTGAATAACTGAGATCAAACTGAATCACGGTCTCTTTCAAACATCCGCTGATAAAACCACACAACACCTATTACTTCCAGGTGGGACGGTATCGATAGCCTTTATTTTGTTCAGTGAGCAATATATTAACAGTCGCCTCCTGCTCTTGCTCGCCTTTCCCTGTAACTTTATTCCTCGCATGGATTTACTTGGCCAGTCCTTTCTTGTTTTGCTGCATTGCACTGCATTGCAGATGGAGATGGTTGATGCATCTTTTTGCCAGGATTGATCACAGAGCAGGCAAGAAACCATGGCGCTCCTTTGAATATAAGTAAGCAAGGCCAGGTAAGCACCATGAGTGGAAATCTGTTTTCCAAGGACTCTGTTAAACATCACATTCTCCAGCCTCTGCTGTCTCAGATGACCAACAAAGCAGAAGGGTTCCTGCTCCACAACAGTGTGACTTTGCCTCTGTTAGAAGAATGAGTATTTCGGAAATGTGGAGGCCAACATTAAGGAAGAGGACGGGGGGGGATCTCCTTGCATTCTCAGAGAAGTAAATGGAGAAGAGCACTGGATCACTGCAGTCAGGGACAATATTAACATCGTGTTTAGAGGTTGTTTTAGATAGTACATTGATGACTTTGGGGGCATTGCCTTGCTTCTAGACACTTTCCTTGATTTGTTTTGCATTTCTCTGAGTATGAAGAAAGTTTCAGGAAGAGGGAGTGTCCCGTATTTAGCCGAGTGAAGCCTGTTGAGTCTAGGTTTTGCAAACTTCCTGGAGAAATCTTCTCAGGGAAAAATATATCAATCCCCAACCCCTGTGTAGTAAAGCCATAGCACTGTTGAAAAGCTGGTGGATGACTTTGCTTCAGAATTTCCAAGATGAGAGGACCCTCTCAGCACCTCCGAGGACTGATGAATGGTAGTCTAGTCCCACTTGCTGAGGAGCCAACATGGAAAATCTGCAGGGGGGAAGTGAGTGATGGATTTTGTAGTTTGATGTTAGTTTGAATCACAGTCTGATGAGAAAGAGAGAAGGAACAGCCAATACAAACCATCCTCATCCTGTTCTCCCAGCAGTCTCTCCTCTAAAGCATTGCTTGGAGGTGAGCATACTGGAAATACTATTATTACTCAACTCCTGCTACTGTGAGACCGCCAGCGACTTGTGCAGAAGGAGCCAACTTAAATGACAATAAAGTAAAATCCTTGGCAGCTGGGAGTGTTTGCTTCTCGGTGTCTGAAAAGGGAAGCCTGGCCTGTGCTCCGCACTCATGCTGTTTTGGAAACTTGAAGTTGTCCATAAGGCATCGTCTGTGCAGAAGCCCTATCGCCAAGCAGCAGGAGATGTTGTCCTTAGCTGTGACAAATGATTGCCAGCAGTGATTTCGGGGAAGAAAGAGCAGCTTTCAGATGTACTACATCTAGCAAGCCAGGGAACTAAGCCGAGCTGCAAGAGCCTGTAGTCATGCAAACACAGTGGTGCCACTGAGATGGGCCAGATCCTGAGAGCATTTACCATGCCATGTGGGTGGCAGGATTTGGCTTGATGCTTATAGTGTCACATGTCATTCCCAATATTACAGGGCCAACTGCTGCAGAGCTGCATTGCTCTGGCCGAGATGGAGCTCGGTAATTACAGAGAGCTTTCCGTACGGTCTGGGTTGCTCCCAATCTGGCTGATCCTACTTGATACAGCCCTCCTCACCCCACTGTGCTTCCCACATCTGACTGAAAGGGTGATGAACACCTTCCTGTGAGTACTCATTGTTTTTCTGAATTAATTCAGGAAGGTCTGATCCACTTTTCAGAGAACTATGGAGAGTCTTTCCATTGATTCTAGTGGCTCTTGGAATGGTCCCTTGCTGCATAAACTCAGATCTCTGCTATTTCACACTTCATTTCCTTCCATACCCTTGGGTGAAGATCATCAACTCCTGTTGATTTACTGCACTTGAACTCTCAGGTTTCTCCATATTTTTTTTTTGGGGCGGGGGGAGTGGGGAGGAGACTTGGAGTTTCTTTCAAGACCACGTTCAGATTTCTCCATAAAAATTCCCTCAGAGCAGGAATTTCCCTATTATTTTTTATGGTTGAAGAATAATGCACCAAAAGGAACAGAAAAACAGCCTTTAACTTCCCTGCTTCTTTGCTAGTGTCTCTAATTGTCTCACTTTGCTTAGCTTTGACTCCTGTTCTTGTAGATATTAATAAGCTTTAGCTGGAAACACCACACTTCTGCTGTGCATAGATATAGGGATGGTTAAAATCAGACAATGATTACAGGAGTACCTGCTGAACTTCCTTTCACAGATTTAAGACTATGCATTCCTGATTACTGGGTGGAATCAGGGCACTGAAAGATGCAGAGCTCTGATGCTGTGGTAAAGGCCATTGAACTGGATTTAATGTAAGTTCTCAGATAACCTGTTCTTTCCATACCCTGTATCCTGGATTCACGGCATTCCCTTGCTCAGATTCATTTGAAGCTGTTCTTTCTACTGATTCAGAGGCAGCAATTTTTGTTCCATGCTGTGATTCTTACACTGAAAATCTAATAGAAAATGGCATTTTCTTAGCTTGCATGCCTACTCCTGTATGCATTTGGAGCCACTGGCTTTCAGTCTTCCTAGGCTTGCAGAACAAGCATATTTAAGATTGAGACAGCTGCCTCTCACTCCCTGTACAGTCAACAAAATTATTTGTTTTCACTTCATATTTCTAATCAAGTCCACTGGAGTTTAACAAGTTGGACACATATCCCTGAATATCTCATTCAGTGGGTATAAGGTACATAGAAACTAGGGATACCATTTATTCTGTAGAACCCTGATTGAAATTAATACTACAGGAAAGGAGAGAACCCCTTGTATCTCAGATCTGAGGCTACATTTGCAGGGATGGAAAAGAAAAAATCATCCTGCATAGTGTGTGTATACTTGACAGTCTCTATGAAAAGACTTTCTTNACCCTGATTGAAATTAATACTACAGGAAAGGAGAGAACCCCTTGTATCTCAGATCTGAGGCTACATTTGCAGGGATGGAAAAGAAAAAATCATCCTGCATAGTGTGTGTATACTTGACAGGAAATTGCAACTGAACGATCATGTGGTTCCATGACCCCATTGCTCCTATGTGGCTTTTAGGATCAGAATCAAGTGTTCCACTGTTAGCGGCATCACTGAAACACTGATTTCGATCACGTATCATGTCTAACATCAACAGTTTATAATGCTGTAGTCTTATCACAGGTGCTCGGTAAATAAGATTCCTTCACTGCAAACCATTCTTTGTTTGAACTTTGCTTTTATGTATTTATTGCCTTTGCCACAGAAAAACATTTCTTTCTCCAAGATAACCAGAACTACCAGCAAAATGTATGTCTCTGCTAGGTCTCATTAAATGATAAAGCTTAGGAGTCTCTATGAAAAGACTTTCTCGGTTTTGCATCGAAAAACTTGTCACATTTTAGGTGTTTGGTCCCTGGGTGAAATCACAGATCCAACTTACTCACTTGGATTCACAGCTTGGACTCATTTCCATAGCTTTGCAGACTAAATTGTCCTGTTAGGCCTCTGAAAATATGAAAAGAGGGGAAGTTAAGCATTGGTCCCTTATATAAATTGCCGAATAAGAACCGAAGAAGGAGAAGAGCTACACAGCCCTTCAGACAGCTGTGCTTGTTCTGAGGATTGATTCAGATATTCACTTGCTAAGCAATTACAATAACAAGAAAAGCTGCCTCTTCTCAGGTATGGATCATTGCCTCTTCAGAGGCGATGCAGAATGGACATAACTTCATCATACATTAAACATCACTACGAAGCTATTAAGCTATCAAGCTATCAATGAATTTACTGATCTTTCCTCTTCAGTGAGATATGGGGCCCAGCCGCCCAGCCCAGACCCACACCTTATGGTGGGTACCTCATGCAGTCTTGGCTTCTGGCATCAGCTACGCTGCTGGAACAGAGCTTGGAAACATGACAGACAGGAACAGTAAGGGAGAAGTCCTCATCCTCCTTCCCTGTATTCCTAGGTCTTGGTGTCACTGTCACCTAAAGATGGACCCTAGGAACAGGTCAAAGTGAAAGAAAGACTCCCTCTTTGTCTATCCCCATCATTCCTGGATCTAGATATCATCTGAAGGTCAGAAGCCAAAAAATTATTTACAGCAGCCTCCCAAGCCCCTCTCAGCTGTATTGCACCTCTTCTTTAAACTGAAAACGAAAAGCAAGTCAGCTTACTCTGCTGAGCTCTGGCCCAAGGGCTCCAGGGTGTCACAGCCTGCATAGAGAGTTATTGCAGCATGGATTTAGGGCTTTCACAGTCTGATTAGAGCTCAGACCTGAATTTGGAACCACTCTAGGCCTATGGTTTGAGCATATAAAAAAACTTCGTTGAGATATCACCAAGGATATCCTAATATCTACTTCCATGGTCCCCTGAGTTCCCTACAGGTAGCTGACAACTTCATTCAGCTTTTAGAGAAATTTCTAGTGTTCTGTCGTTGCCACCCTGTTTAAACACTGTAGACAGCTTAGTGGTGATACAGGAACACTCAAATACCAAAAATTCCCTTTCCTGTACTGGTTCCTGAAAGCACCTGCTGCCTCTGCAGCTGTCAAAAGCTAAGAAGACAGTCACCACCTCAAGGCGCTACCCAAACTAGCCACCCTTCTACAGCACCTCCACACGAGCCCTGTCTTACTCTTCATGTGCAAGCAAAGAAGCAGAAAGCGGTACCTACAGACTTGGACAATGTTTGTGCTGGTCACTTATCTCCATAAATCTGGGGAAAACCAGTCAGAACCTGAGAGTAGAAATCTGTGCTTAGCTGACAGATAATGTTGGGTTCAAATCCAGCATCTAAATCCTGGCAAGAGTTTTGCTTGATTTCTTGCTTTCATGCAAATCCTGATTAGCTCCTAGGAAAGCCTCAGTAGGATCTGCATGTCGAGACTGATGTGCATCTTGGTAACGGCCTGTCCACACCTTTGATGCTGAGGAAGCTTTGCTCTGAACACAGACTTTGAAGCTGAGCTGTACTTTCATTTGAAACAGAGCTTGGCGGCTCAGCTGTGGAGCAGAAGGGATCTGTGCTCCATGGCTGGTGGACAAGCTAACAGAGATGTGTTAACAGCTGCTAATGTGCTGCAGCTCCGATTTCAATTTCAGAGTATTGTGTGTTAAAAAAAAAAAAAAAGAAAGAAAGAAAAGCAAAGCAGAAAACTCAGACATTAACAGTTAATAACAAGGGAATATTTCACTGGTTTCTCTTTTGACATGATGCAGTAGGAGGCTTGGTGAACCAGGAAAGGCTCCATAATGCAACATCCTGAGGCTGACACGGAGCAGAGAACAGATGAAAAAGCTCCTACTCTGCCCTTAATTTATGGCACTTTTTATTACGCAACTCAGATTTAATAAGTGAAAATACAAATATCAGGGTAACAATTACAGAGGCACTTTACTGGAGGAAAAAAACCTTGGAACTCACGTCAACTTATAAGTCTCTCAGATTGAATCCAGAACCTTTTATTTCCTCTGGCACTCTCCTCCCTTGGTCTAAACTGCATTCTCGTCATCACAGTGACGTGGTTGGGTGGTGGAGGAAAACATTGCAATAGTTTTGTTGCATTGCAGTTTGGAGAGGCAAACACATGCAGAGGTACCTCTGGAGAGGCACACTTGTACGCTGAAGGGTTGGCGTAAATAAGACTTAAGCACTAGTCAAAGAGGTTTCAAAACATGTGATTTGATTTTCAATTAACCTCAACAGGATAACAGAAGAGCAAGTATGGTCACATGTTGAAGAGGTCACACGGATAGTGGACATCATTTGAAGCAGTAAAATGGTGATTCTTCCCCTGATGCAATCAGTAAAAAGCCCCAACAAAACAGTACAACTGCGTCTATACCTAGGATGTTTGCCAGCAACAAGCAGGAAAATAACGTGTAGGCGATAGCCTCGCGTCTGTATTTGCATTAGTGAGACCGTTGCTGCATTGCACATCTGGTGAGCTTCAAAGAAGGCATTGGGTAAATGGAAAAGGTTCAGAAAATATTTTAAAAAGTGATTCAGGATCTGGAAAACACACCTGGTAGCAAAGTGGCTTAGTTTGTCCATGGTGTAACTAGGGAGTGATTTAAACTTGGTCTGCACGGTGGAGCTGGCCTGCTCTCACCCTGATCTTTAGTCGTACCTCGCTTGCCGTGTACTCTGCTAAACCTCTATGCCTGTAGCTGCAGTTGGGAAACCCTCTGAGACTCGCCCAGCAGACATGGTTCAGCCTGCTGCTCTGAGCTCTGATATACAACATGGGTGATGGCTTCCCAGCTCACAACTGGCTTGGGAAGTTGCTCTCAACTGCTTTGCCTCTTTTAATTGCCTCTTATTGGCTGTGATGCTGAGCAACATCAGGCCTGGGCTTTGGCCTGATGGTTGATAGTTCTGTCTGCTGGCTGAGGCTGGATTGCGATTATATACTCCTCCCTATGGGCAAGGGTAAGGTGGGAAAGGCTTTCATGTGCCAGGAACTTCCCCATCTCTCAGACGAAATTAGAGCCTGACTGTGCAGTTTCTCCATCCAGCCACTATTTTGGGATGTTTCTGTCCGTCGGTTTGGCTGCAGACTCTGGTCTCAGCTCAAAGGTAGCATTTGCTGATGGTTCCTATGTCACCATGACACAATGCCACTTGCCTCTCAGATGACATTTGACTGCAGATGCTTAAGTTAGCAGGCCAGCATGTTTGCTCCTATGAAACTTAGCAGCCACAGCCCTAACCATGGCCTGCAGGTACAGCTCAGGATGAAGACAGCACATGATAGAGTATCTTCTAAAGTTACTGCAATCTTCAGTGTCTTGAACCAGGACTTGTAAATGTTCTAGTCAAAAACTTGGCGCAGCTTGTAGGGGTGAGACTTACCCCTTAGGCCTATACACTCAGGGTTGTGACGGCTCCTGCAGGGCTTGATGCTTGGGTAGTTTCCCAGAAAGTGTTGTCCAGCTCCTGCACAAAATGCACAAATCACTGCATGAAATTCTATGGTCTGTGGTGTCCAACAATCAAACTAGATGGTCCAAATAGTTCATTCCCTCTGGCCTTCAAAACTGTGACTACTCTAAAAATAACGCCTTGAATTTCCCCCTTTTCCATTCTGCAGTGAATGCTTGGAAGCGGGAAGAAGGCTGGATCTGATTTGGATCCAGGGGACAGGTTAAAAACAAAATAATAAGAAGCATTAAAGTGAAAATGAAGAGTAGCCAGATCGCTGAATTTTAAAAGAAAAACAAACACACAATAAAGCGATACCTCCGCTGCTTGGACCAGCTCCTACTCCAAACCACCTATCACATCTCATTAGAACAATGTTGAGCGCTTTGGAAAAGAGGTGCCTGCCTAGGATCCACTTTCAAAGAAAACTGCTGGGAGTTTACTTAGAGATGAAAAAAAAAAAAAAAGAGCTTTTATAAGAACCAGAGAGAGTAGAATTCCTCACTCCAAAGCAATTGTTATATTTTAAATATTCTATTAAAGAATCCGTTTTCTTCTTTTTCCTTAAATGGCTGGGGATAGGTTTCAATGTACATCTTGAACTGGGCTCTGCAGCGTTAGGATTTCCAGTGGCATTTGGTTTTGATAAATCTCCTTTTTTTTTTTTTCTTTTGCCTTGAAGCAGTTTGTTCTCTTGGCAAGAATACAGAGACTGGCAATTGTAACTCACTTGTTGTTGCCAGCAGTAAGAAAGGCTTGAGGTCCTCTTTTTCAGCTGTAGCACGTTTGGATGTTTGGAACCGGAGCAGTGAAAAGAGGGGAAAAGGAGGAGGGAGAAAGAGGGTAAAGAAAAAGGCCCCTAAATCTGTTCTTTTCTCTACTGTAAATTACAACCCTGCTTTTTTAATTTCCTTTCCCAGCACAATGTTATTCATTCACTTCCAAAATAAATAGAGGGCTTAGACAGCAAACAGCTTGGGAGAACAAACTGTCCTCTTTTCACAGTCTTTACCTGTCAAGAGCCTGATTAAACACACATACGCTGATGGCAAGTTTGGTATGGTGGTCTTTGAGAAGCTTCCACACCCCAAGGGTTGACATGAGGCTGATCCTGAAGTTCTGAGATCTTCAGAGAACCAATGGGTTCTTGTTCAGCTGTGATACAGAATAAGACTAAAAATACTATTTTTTTTCTTTAACGACTCTGTTTTTCAAGCACAAAACTTTTGGAGCTAGCTTGGAAGAGACTGCACAGAAAGACTTCACAGTCACTAAGAGTTTTGAGATCCCTGATTTGAGATGATAGATGTTTTTCTTCAAGAAAGGTGACTTGGGAGATAAAAGTCCTTTACTAAAAATAAAGGCAACATAAAAGCTCATTCTAATTATATAAATGTATGTTTACTGTTTATGCTTGACACAATGGGCCAGTCGTCTCCAGCGTAACTTCATGGATCTTCTAGAGTAGCACCAGGGAGGGATCTAATTTTATGTTTCTTGATGAAGTCAGGTGTCCCTGCTTCCTGATTTCTATTTTGTCAGCAGATTACAGTATTTCCTTTAAGGAGATGCTATGGTCTAGACTGGAAGCCAAAGCAGGACTCATTTCACACAAGTCCTCTCCCACCCATCTCCTGACTATTGCACACTACCTGTAGAAGTAAAATTCATCACACAGTCAATTCGTAACAAGGGTTACAAAGTGGATTGAGAGGTGGACATCTTCAGCTCTATGACTCTACTGCTGAGATCACAATAACCTTGAGCAAATTTATTAACCTGTTTGATCACCTTGACATGAAAATATCATGGCCTGAAATCTATCATTTTCAACTGGCAGTAAGTGTGATGGGAGTAAATGGAAGTAGGAGTACTGCTGGGATGGAAAAGCTACCCAGAATCATCAAGAAGCTGGAGGTCTTTGTGTCTTCCAGCACGGGCCGTTGTCCTCACCCTGGAGACGGCTCTGGTAGGTCACCTTTCTTCCTATCATGTGTGTCCTCACTACAGGGCAGAGGGTACCATGCAGAGCTGGGAGACTGTAGCTGGTCCCTGAGTCTATTACTCCAACAGCAACCTTACTGCTGATAGTGGCAGGGTCTGGGAGGGACCCACCGTGGACAAGAGGGACATGAGGGCCACTCCTCTTAGCATAAGAGATGAGTGTCCAGGCAAACATATTTTCAGTCTGAAGGAAAGCAAAAGAGGGAATGGTCATCTTGGTTTTTAATTTTACCTTGTATACTGGCTGCAGCTAACTTTTCAAGGTAATTTTCTTGAGTTTTCTTTCTTTCTTGCATGTAAATGACTAAAGATTGTGGGAAAACTTTTAGATCTTTCCTGTTTACATAAGTGGATTGTTGTTGTGTGTTTCTTTTTTGTATATATATTTATATATAAATAATGGTGGAATACAAAATAATGACTGGTTTGTAGAAAAAACATCTGGAAGTTTCTCTGTATCCAACTTCACAAAGCAAGAAGCAAAGGGGTTTGCTGGGTTGATTTCACAGGCAACAAAGTTAAAATGGATGCAAGGAAATACTTCTGTTTAAAGCATATAATCACCCTAAGGAATTCCCTGCCACAGGAAACCATTGAGGCAGAGCTGAAGAAGGTCAGAGTGATATTTTTAAAGACTTGAATGTTTACGTGAACAAGCAACACAAATTACGTACTTCTCACTGGCCAAGAAGATGGGTCAAATATTACAGGGATTCAAAATATATCCACACCATGTAAAAACTATGGACGTAAATTAGTGATTTAGGGTAGAAAGATAATTTCCATAGTATGTTTCTCTATGCGCCAGCTAAAAAAGAATCATAAGCCAAATCAAAGTACATTAATATCAAGAAACAGACATTTTGGGGATCAACGAGTTCTAGAGTGATACAGTGATATTACCACACAGTGACATAGATGTATATTAGAACTTGTAGTTACAAACTATATTCTCAGGCCTTTAACCTTATAGTTTTCCCACTTGGCTCAGTGTTTTGTTAGAAAATAATAATAGCTCTGCCCTCTTTTTCTCTTCCTTTCTGTGTGGAATACCTTCTTAGCCTAACACACATTACAGGGCAGTTGTGTTATCACTAGGCTAGCCATTCATTTTGTATCTGCAAAATACAGAAAGTTCTGAGGCATGCCTTGTTGTCTGCCACCTGTAGCTAGGGTTTAGCTATGGGTGATCTTCAATATTTCAGTTTATGGAGGCCAAAACCAATCCATTTTACAGCCACCCAACTTTCAAGAGCTGAGCACACGTACCCTGAATATTGCCTCCCCTGCTTTACCTCCCCAAGAGCTCTTATAAATGATGCGCTGTAAAGGGACTCATTACTTTTGGAAAACTCCTTTTCCTCAAAGTAGGATTTTCCGCAGAAGGGATTTGTTTTGCTTTTTCGTCACCCTCAGGGTAATACAGACAATGTAAGGTGGGTATATCCCAACACAGACTGCACAGCTTGGTACCCTAAGAGTATGTTTGCACAAATCAGCTAAATGGCACCTGGAAGTGCAATCATATCTGCCATTGCGCTGCTGGAATTCACTCTGCCATGCTTTTGGTTGGGGCCAAATGACAGCGTCCAAATAGTGTCCCTGCATGGCTTGGGAACTAGGACCTTGCAGACACAATGGCCAACAGAGAGTTTGCATGCAGTCGTCCTGTTCTGAAGACAGAGATCATGCTACACATGCCTGTTGGCCTTCATGGCTAGGGGATATTCCCATCCACCACATTTAGTAAGAGAAATGGGGGCACAGTGGGGTCATGGCTTGGATGCAGTGTCTCACGCCCTTCGGCCATGTGCCCGGGTTCCCTCTGCAGTGCAACCTTGACATGAGAGGGGGAATGAGAGGATTTGGGGTCTTGCTCTGATGAGGGGTCCTGTGCAGATAAAGGGTTCAGATGGGGCTAGGGCACTCACTCAAATACTGCAGCCTAAACACAGACACAAACATCTCATTTGATTCACACCTCTGAAGGGAAGAAAATAGTTCTTTTTCTGGCCAGACGGAACAGAACTTTAGAGAAATTAAATGAACAAAATTGTCTTTCAGCTGACAGCTGTTAACAGCTGTCAAAATAGAGAAATGACTTATTCAGAAGTATCAATTAGGCCTGGGCAACAGGTTTTGAAGTAAGATTTCACTGTCTTCGTCTTTCCTTTACATTTTACTGTTTTCAGTTCTGATCTGCTGTCATTTGAATGATTTTCATTCTGGTCAGCAATGCCAGTAGAAGGCCACGGAGCAAACAGGCTTCAATTTTACTAGTTCCTTCCTCGCAAGTTAAGAAAAAAATACAGTTGGAAAAATGGTAATGGGAAAGATCACATATGTCCATGACTGGTAGATCTGCAGTCAACAGCTGCCATTGCCTGTCTCTAACAATCACTATGAATAACTTGAAAGAAATGTTCAAGTGATATTTTGAATGACAAAGGTCTGAGCATTGTTACAAACCTTCTACCACCCTTTTTAATTCCCTTCCCAGCTAACCTTACCCCTGCCAAGACTAAAAATTCCGATGGTTATGAGTAGCTTGTTTGAAACTGATGTAGCTAGTAGCTAACAAGTTACTAGAGTTCCCACCACTTTTACTACCAGTGGTAGCACAAGTTGGCATTACAACAGACAAAACCTAGCACAGAAAAACTACAAACCGGAGTCAATTAAAGATGCTAGTGGACTGGAGCCACTAGATGTCATTCTCCATCACCACACTTCTATTGGTACCTTACATTTCAGGAACTAATTTAGAAAACCCAAACAAGAGTATTCTCTCTCTTTAAGGATAGGTTGGCTGCAGTCCTGCATATCTTGTGGGCTGACCTGAAAGCATGGTACACAGCCCGCATAACATCTCATCCTCTTGATCTGTGACTGAATCAGTTTCCCCACACAAAAGCATTTGGAAAGGAGGCTGTGCTGCTGGGTTTATGGTAGGAGGTGTCCTGGGAGGATGAGAAGCAACTGTAGAAAGTCAACAATGAACCAGTCAAATGGCCCAAAGTACCAAACAATCTGACTGATGACTGCACCAATCCCACTGCCAGTTGATCAGGTTGGCTATTCAGTTTCTCAGGTGGTGGTCCAACTTGCGGAGGAAGATATAATCCTCCCTCTTACACCTTATTGGCTATGCAATATTTGCCGTGGCATGTAATAACTCCTCAAACTTGCCCAAATCAACTGATTCTTTGATGGAGCCTGATTAGACTGCCAATATACTATGGTATTATCCATAAAATTATTCACGTATCAACACCATAAAGAATTGAGGAAAAAATGATGTGCTCTTCTTCATTTGAGACATTCTTGCCATATCCCTAGGAGTCTGGTGAGGCTCATGAGCTCAGGTTCAACCCTTCTGAACTTTTGATTTCCAACAGGGTGATTTTCCCAGGGTTCTGGTGTGGTGCAGCAACTAATTTGTTCTAAATTTCCTTGTTAAATTTACCATTCTTTCTTTCTCACGTACTCCTCATGCTAGGGATGGCTGAGATATTCTCCAAAAATAGGGCGAGGGAAAGAAGCACATCAGAACGACCTTAAAGATGAATTTGAACTAGAGTTTTGTCTCTGAAGACTTTCAATCAATTGGGAGTGACATTTATTTAACCAAGAAAGAAGTCCTGTGGCTTTGATTTTGTCGTCACACAGCAGCACAGCTCTGGAAACACTAAGCAAGGGACTGTTTAAACTCAGATTATAGCAGGTCCTTTTTTTTAATCCCTTTGGAACAATAAATCGGCTTAAAATATAAGACAATACCAAATGCATATTACTCCTGTAGAGAATTAATGAACCATGGCATCTAAACTATTGAGTGGTCAGACCATATGTTATTAGAAATGGTGGATGCTCTATACTGGTTAGGGCTGTTATGCATTTGTGATTAAGGCTATGAAACTTTACCAATAAACACAGCTGAGAAATGAGCATAAACAGTCAATCCATATGAGGGAAACTGGCCACGTGCAGTAAATGTAGCAAAATGCAATTTAATGAGCCTTGTAGAGAAGACCTGCTACATCCAAGAAACTTTCCCACAAACTAATATTACCTGAGGCCAACTGCTTATCAAAATAATCCTTGGTTTTACTGGACAGTGATTCTATACACAGGGAGCTCAAGAGATGTCTGACACCAATAATCTCATCACTCTTGGGATATTTACTGCTGGCAATATGTGTCTTCCCTGATATAGCTTGTAGGGGCAGGCAGCAGTGCTCATCTGCAAAGGAGGTGATTGCAGTGCAGGTCCAACCTCTTGACTGGCACCAGCAAGCCAAGTCACTGTTCTGTGCCTCAGTTTACCCATCACTCTGACGTGATGCTAACACATACAGCCAATACAGCTTCCCAGTTTTGTATCGAAAGGGTTTAATTAATGTCTTAATGCATGTCTAAGTATTTCAGCTGCTGTATTTCCTCATTGTCTTGAACATCATTTAGTAAACAATCAGAACATAGCTACTAATAATAACAAACATCTTAGGCTCTTGGATGAATCATCTCTGAGCGTGTACAAAATACTGATGGATTTTTGGCCAATATGAATACATGGCTCATATATACATCTAACACTGGGGAAAGCTGTGAAGCAAATACTTCCACAGGGTACTGCTCAGTGCTGTCCCCCAACCACCGAGGTCCCAAGGGAGCATAGCTCATCTAATGCGAAGTCATCAGCACTGTCCCTGAGCAGAGCTTGCCCCACCCCCCATTCTGCAGTGAGCAGTTTCAACTTCAGTGAGAGATGTGCTTGAGAGAATGGGTGCACTGACTTAATGAAGGGTCCTGATAGTCTCAGGATGCTTTCACGGATGGGAAAAAAATAAAGAAGTTATGCAGTTCTTTGTGAGATCAGAGGGATACNTCAGAGGGATATGTGCTAAGTTGTGTTGAACCTTCTTTCAAAAATCAGGTCTTTAAGGATTTTAGAAAATTGATTAAACTTTGCAAAACTGAGAAGAGACTAGTATAAGGCTGTCATAGAAAGGCCTGCTGAAATCCTGATGGCAGTAAAGCTGAATTCCTGTTATATACACCAGGTTCCTTCTAACTCCTTTCAGCTTTCACTTGTTTATTATTCTTGCTTGGTTTACAAGCTCTAAAGAAACTTGACATAGATTACTATACAGGAACAGGATCAACACATCTTGAGATGGATTATTTCCTTCTTTCAGAGCTACAGGAACGCTGGTGTTGCTCATGATTTTGTATCTTTTGACATTTCATTGAAAAAGCTCACACAGTAAGACTGCAGTGTGGCAAAGTCTGACCAACACAGGCCCATTTACCTGCTGGCGTCTCCAGTTCTCTGGGCTATAACGGGATCTGCTGTTGCTGTCATGCCTTACATCTGGTTTTGCTGTTAAGAAAGTGCTCATTTTGACCTACAACAACATTGATTAGAAGAGTTGCTATAAAGTGCATTCCTGTGAGGTGGCCTCATTCTCCACAAGAAGCATATGATGTAGAATATAAAGTAAGAGGAAAGGGTAAATAAAGTAAGTAGAAAAGGCAAGCAAAAAACTGTTGAGTGGTTTGACATGGTTTATTTATTTGTTTGCCAAAATGCATAATTTCTGAGATATGCAATTCATGATCCTCTGGTGGTTTTAAATAATGTTTAGGCTCATGGATGTCTGGGCTGTTATTCAGACATTCAGGGTTCAGACCTGCTGGACAAGCAGATTTGTCTGAGTCTGCCTTTATTTCTTGTAAAAGCTGGGGAAGCTCCAGTATTCCAAAATGCAAATCAGGTGCTGGTGTCATCGCCTTTTGAGTACTAGAATTTAAGAGAATTAGTAGTGACATAAAGGTGACCTTGTATCAGATGGAAACTAAAAACTTCACCAAGGAAGAATTACTGTTAGCATTTTTTACAACATGCGAATAGCATGCCATGGTTAACTAAGCCCGATGAGAGGATGGTACCTAACACCAGAGACAAGGTCATTGCGCAGCAAGTCTGGAGCACAGATGGCCCTTGTGGCTCAGCCACATTGGGGTTACCCAGCCACCAAAAGGAATTGGATCCTGTTTAAAAAACAGGTTTTGATAAGATTATCTTGATCTGCAAAATGGCCTTCCTGAAAATTGCATCTGAAGTTTACTGCACTGTCCTACCAGAATCCAAGCTGAGTTGTTCTCCATTGGCACTGAGGCATTTTACACATAGTCTGATAGAAAGCTGCAAGCAGGACTCATTTCAAACTAATATAGTTCTTCTAGTGCACTGTACTGGATTCAGCTTTCTGCATTATTCTCTTCTCCAGTTAACTACAGATTATAATATAGCACGTGTTCTGTTTTTAAAGTAATTATGCTTAAATATACTTGTTTTTCAGTTTAATTTTCCTTCTGAAAGCACAGCAGTCATCTTCTATCAACAAATCCATTCCAGAATGTTTTTGCTAGCAAACTGTTACTAAGACTTTTTCATCCAAAGCGGAAGCTGGGGGGGGATATAATCACCTCTCTAGAATAGCTAGAAATATTTGCCAGTAGCAAAAACATATACTGAGAAAAATATCAGCCTTTGGATGTCTCCAAACAACAACAAAAAGCCATCATAACTTTTGGACGTAGACCTCATCTGCCTCTCATCTTGGAAAAGCAGGAGTCATTCTAGTCTAGCAGTGGGATGGCTGCTTTCAGACAGGAAGGAACAGCTCTCTTGTCCGAGAGACTGAAGACCATATGACAAGAATGAATGGAAGAAACCTGATCATTGACATTACATGACAGGATTGGGGTGTGAACTCCAAAATGCAATTATTGAAGGTTTCCTCATGAAATGGAGGTCTGCAGTTTGTGTCTTCTCCTGGATCCCCACCGCTGTCCAGAGGGTTGCAGGTAGATGCAAGTGTGGCCAGGGTTGACCTTGGGGACAGGTTTGGCTGCCGATGCCAAGTAACTGTGATTAGCTAAACATTGAAGACAGTGATAAAGCAAACACCCAGCCCCAGGCGTCGTCCTTGCTGTTGATGTAAAGCACCATTTCATTCTGACTGAAGCCTTTCTTTTACCGAACACTAGAAAACACTGCTTCTTCCGTTCTTTGCATCCTTGTCACACATGCGCTTCTTGCTGAGATTTTTGTGCTCGTCGTCCAACCTGTGGACTACATGCATGTCCCTGTTTCCTAAATTGTTATAAACAATAATAATTTTTACCAGTCAGCATTTTTAGAAGGTCTCATTCTCATTGTGCACGCAGGTCTACATGATTCATGAGTTTTGGATTGCTTTTGAGGTTTGCTCCAAGAGCTGTGATGTTATCAGGAGTAGCTGGAGAAACAAAGGCCTTTGTACAGAAAAATTGGCAGGTAAGTGAATAAGGAAATTATTTTCAAATCATTTGTTTTAAGGTATATTTATCATACTCAAATCTAAACATATTGATTTATATTATGGCTTTAGTATTGTAAACATTTTATAGGATTATTTATTAAAATTATGCTGCTCTTTCTTGGCTTTCCAAAACACACTTCTGATGAAATATTTAAACACACATATGCTACACAAATGGCTGACTCCTGCTCACTTCTTCAACACAACTGGATTGTATGAATATTCACATCTTTCATAAGGAAATCTAGCACTCACAGGTGCAGACAGATCACGGAATAGGGCTTCTGAGCTAGAGCTACAAATGGACCTAAGTGCTACTTCCAACATGGGATTTTACAAGGATCCTTCAGATTCCTGTGGCTGAGGGCTATGCACATTCACATTACCGCTGGCAAAGCCCCATGGGCCTTGAGTCTCCACCAGAGAAATTACATCAGCCTTGAAATTGTCACCCCGTTCAGACGCCTATGTCGCACCAGAGGCAAAGCAGAGCTCTCAGACTGACAGTTTTCTCCATGGTCCTTCCTCTAGGACCTGCTTCAGGGCATATTGCTCTTTGAGAACAGTTGTTATATTTGGCTTTGCACCAACAAGAGCTGGCAGTGAAACTTTCTGATGTTGCCATGTGTGTCCCATCATATCCCACAGCCCAGTGACTGAACTTGACTGGTTTCCTCTTAGTTTGCCTAGCCCACCAAGAAGACGCCCAAAAAACTACCCAAAAGTTGAGGTGTAGGTTAAAGCTCCTGCCTCAGACAAGTGTAGGGGGCATCTCTGAAGATAACTCCCTGTTTTCCTCTTTCACTGTCAAAGAACAATGCGTCTTCCTGCAGGTTCCCATAAAATTGGGCTAATGTGACTTAGGTACCTAATATAGAAAAAGCTTCAGAGATTAAAATCCCAGCTAGAGATTTTCAGATAACCATATATTCCTTCATTCAACCGCAGGTATCTAGAAGCCCCGGGTCTTCCCATCACCCTGCTTTCTACAGGTTGCCCCAGGTATTTTTAAGCTCTGCTTTCTGGCTTTGGGTAATCCTATTCACTCATCTAATCTGCTTACAGAGATCCTGAGTGCCTGATGTCTGGAACAATCTGAATCTGCTTATAGATCTAGTTTTAAGTTACTTTTCCAAAACTAGGCAGAAAGTGAATGCAAGAGCCAGAAATTGAAGCCAAGATTCTTGTTTCATAAACTCCAGATTAACCACTTCTGCTCGTAAGAATCAAGTATGAAAAGAACATAACAAAGGGGAGTGAGAAGGAAAACTTTCAAAGAACCAAACCCAACATCACCCGTTCAGATTTCTTGAATGCCTTGTGGTGCCAAACATTTACGGCTTTGAGCACTGCTGGAATTCTCAAAGCTGGTGGATAATTTTCCCCACAAATTTTATTACTGTAGAATCTGATTCTGCTACCCATATACATCTTGGTCAGCCCCACTTTTTCCCCCAGAGATTAAAAGAGCCCTTAAGCTTTGAGGGGACAGAAAACTGCCAAGTGCAGAACCTAACTTTCATTCTGTTGTCTTTTTCTTACAAAAAAAAAAAAAAATTAGCAGATGAAACCCACATTGCTCTCTAAGCTTTTTTTTTGTTGTGATGCTAAGTCTTCCGTGCTGTACTACCCAGGACAAGGTAACACTGAATATGAACCAGATCCAGTGGGAAATTCTCCCTTCAGATGGTTTTCCTGCCAAGACAGGAAGGTTTGCTGCTAACAGAATGCTTGTTGGAGGTGATTTGGTTTTGGCAAATCTTGCAGGAGATGTAAGCAAGAGGTTGCACTGGAAATCTGTGTTATTTTCTGTCAGCTCAGAAGGGTGCTTCTAATTTCTTCTCAGCGGCAGTATTTAAGAAGGCTTGATGAGGACCTCGGTGCTCAAAAACCAGGGTCTGTGGGTCTTTCTGTAAGGAAACTTGGTGGCAAGTAGGTTTGGGTCTATATTTGATGAGGTTCTTTGAGGTAAAAAAGAAAACAACAGGATAGTAAGATGGACTTTCTTACTACAATTTAATGTGCGTGAAAGTGATTTCCATATCAGTTGCTACAATTAGAGTGTAAACATTTGTAAACAATAATCTACTCTTATTTATTGGGGAAAGAAGATGCGTAAATGAATAAAACGAACAGCAGTGAAGAAGTAGCTTCCTGGCTTCTGACCAGCAAGGGAAAAAAAAAAAGGTGGGGGAAAAAAAGTAGGTAACCGCTGTGCAACACAAGGGAGAGGGAAAGTCCAGTAAACAAGACAAAACAGACCTAATTGGAAACAGGGCCCCAGTGGCACTCTGGGGTGGAAGGTAAGTGGAGAGAACGGGAGAGCTGCAGAGAAGATTAGAAGAACTGAAAACCCAAAGAAAACCAAGGGGAATTGAATAAAAACAACAGTCTGCTTACAAAAGTAAACATAGGGGGAAGGGGGAACATGCAAAGGAAAAACAGATGCACAGTGAGACAGTGCTCAAGAGAGAGAGGGAGATGAAAGTGGTCTAAAGCAAGAGGGAAACTCGGAGTGAAAAATAAGGAACAAAAAACACCCACAACGAAAAATATTGGCAGCAATGCCTTTGTGAACTTCTTGTGTGGAGATGCCTCTGTTTGTACGGGCCCTAGGGAGGCTGGTGGCATTTTGTACACACAGAGGAATTTGCCACCAAGGAGCACACTGAGGAACCTGAAACATGAAAGTGCTGTTTTAGGATTTTTTTTAAAGTGTCCTCCCTGTTTGTGGCTCTTCCTCCTGGGTCGTGCAGATCTGAGATGGAGCAGGTGAGAATGACCTCTGAAACTGAGTCAAGGTACCCACCCAAGGTCTGGCTTCAGCCCAGAGCATCCAAAGAGAGCCTAATCCACCGCCAAGCCGCTGAGCAGCCTCTTCCAATGGGCTGTAGGTGCACATACCTCCCATGGGCTTGAAGCCAGAAGGTCTACAAAATCATGATTTCCAAGCACAAGTTAGGCTGCTAAGGATTGTATCCTTTGTGCTAAACAGATACACAAAACTAAACTGCCATGGAAAAAAAGCTGTTCTTTAGATCTCCTGTGGAACCTGTTGGAAACCCACAGCAGGTCAGAGCACAACAACCACGTGCAGAAGGTCTTCTGATGTGAGGTAGTTTCTCTGAGCTTAAACTCAAAGACTTGAGATTCTTACAAGGCTATTGTGAGGAGCTGTGCAAGGAGGTTTAAGATATTGCTCTCTCAGCTGCCTGTATTCCTCCTCAGGCAGCTCAGTGTGTAGTGAGTTAGTGCAAACTGACTTTCATTAGTAATTTAAGTTAATACTCCAGACTGAGTAGGTAAAGGTTTCCTCTGTCTCCCCTGCTGTGGCACAGGAGTATGGGGATGACAGAGAGTGAAAGTGCCCAAGCAAAACTTCCCCAAACAAGTCTAGCTGGCTGTGTGGGAACAGGTGGACAAGGGGGTTGAAAAGGAATAAGGAGGCAAGTCCACAAGTGGCATACACGGGGTCTCCAGGCATTGTTTTTATGGTGAAGCGATCTGACTGTGACCGTGGTCCCATGAGTTGTGAGAGCCTGGCATGGCATTTGTCTGTGGTATAGAAGGGCAGACAAGGAAGCTGTGAAGAAGTTCAGAAATGTGATTTCAGTGCGCAGTGACACTGTCTCAGTGGTATTGCCCTGTGTGACACATGCTGGAAGACTAAGGTCATTTAGAGCATGGTGTCATTCAGACCATGTAATCCTCTGAAAAGCACTTAAAAGAAAGTGATCTTAGAGTTTCCTCTTTGATCTTTCTGCTGGGAAAGCACTCATGACAGGGCATGACAAGCCAGAGCAAGGGTTCTTTAAATTATTGCCAATGATTACCGTGACATGGCATGGTAAACACAGAAAGGATCTGTGTCTCTTTTGACAGACCGGCCTGTGTTTGACTTGGTCCACTTGAGGGTTTAGGGGTTTGCAGTGCATCGGATAAGTCTTATTGACAGCACTGGCAAAAAGAGCTAATGGCTGGGCCTGGGAGGCTGAAGATGGTCTCAGGGGGAGAGCTCAACATCTTGCTCAGAATTGTGATTTTGGGTTAGTGTTACAGCATTAAGCGTTGCTGCCTGTGTTATTCCCATCTACTGAAAAAGCAGAAGATTTATAGACAAGATTCTTATCTTCCTTCAGCCTTCATCTTTCAGAGTACTTAAATGTATCTGTCTCTCCAGTTTGTCTCATTGACCTCAGTGGCTACATCTCTATTAATAAAACAAATATTGCAAGGAGTCATTCTTTGGCTTGGAGACTAACAGTCTGCTTACATTCGCACTGTTAAACCCTGTTAGTCTCTAAAGCAGGGTGACCGCATCCAGCCATCTATTGGAAGTGTTGGAAACGGTCCCAGGAGTGTGCCTAGGAGACACCTAGCAGCCTGGCGAGGAGCACTGCGGCAATGTGACAGCAGATACCATCAGCCAGGTCTGTCCAAGAAACTAGTTGTTCTTAATGAGACCGAGGCAAAGAGCAAACTGTCCTGTGACTGCTCCCCTCTATCCGTTGGTTCTCACTATTCTGGTATCAAAACTAGTAGAGAAATGTCTGTATGTGCCAGAAAAAAGAAGNAATATTGCAAGGAGTCATTCTTTGGCTTGGAGACTAACAGTCTGCTTACATTCGCACTGTTAAACCCTGTTAGTCTCTAAAGCAGGGTGACCGCATCCAGCCATCTATTGGAAGTGTTGGAAACGGTCCCAGGAGTGTGCCTAGGAGACACCTAGCAGCCTGGCGAGGAGCACTGCGGCAATGTGACAGCAGATACCATCAGCCAGGTCTGTCCAAGAAACTAGTTGTTCTTAATGAGACCGAGGCAAAGAGCAAACTGTCCTGTGACTGCTCCCCTCTATCCGTTGGTTCTCACTATTCTGGTATCAAAACTAGTAGAGAAATGTCTGTACGTGCCAGAAAAAAGAAGTCCTCCTGCAATTTCCTTAACCAAAAAAAAAAAATCGCAAATCCCTTCAGGACAAATCCTCAAAGACATATATAATTTCCTCACCCTGTAAAATTTCACTGTTCTGCCCTGAACCATGGTGTTTGCCAGGAGAATTTTGGAACCAAATGAAATCTTCTGTCCAAAGACAAGAGGGGTAAAACTCCAGTTTCTCCTTTCTGTTTTGTTTAGAGAAAGGTCATGAGTGGTTGCTTTTTGTCAGAACCAGAGTTTCCCAAAGCCTAAGTCTCCTAGAAATGGAGTTTTGGATCACTTTTATTACAAAAAACAACCTCCAAATCCAACAGCATTTGGATCTGGGACTTCGGTGCGGGCCTATTAACAAATTAGGACTGTACATGATGCTAGGTTGAAGATCCAAAGTTGCCCAAATGTTCAGGGAGTGATCAGATCTGTGGTTTTGGTTTAGCTCCATCACTGGTTTAGAGGAAAGAAAAGCAGTTTGGACTTTGCTGATAAAAGAAGCTTGCGCTTGAATAATTTTATACTGGTAATGTGTTAAATATACCGCAGCAGATTCGTATGGCAAGGAAGTATTTTAAGCATTGCAGTGAGTTAACTGAAAGGAATCATAGGAAATATATACCAGAAGTTAATTTTTTCCAGTTCTTTTTCAGCTCTGCACCCTGCCTGCATTAGCTCTGGTGCAGGGTGGCTTATGTTCACTTAGAGCTGTTTTGGAATCATTATAAAATACAACTCGCACACCGCAAGGACAAGAGGAGTCTCTTCGCTTATATTTTGCAGATGTCCACAATTTAATTGGACCAGCAGGTGACCAGGATTACAAGGTCACCTTATGATGGCGATCAGCTCATAGCTGAACATGGGCAGCTCAGTAATACATTGGGACTGTTGTACCCGTGCGTGAGCCCTGCACTCAGCTGCTTTTCAGCAAGTCTGCTGTCGTTATTAGATGTTCTCTGCCTGGAATCTGTCCCTTGATGTTGAGTTACAAAATCTAATAGTGCCTTCTGGCCCTAAAAAAATGTGTCAATCCAGTGAGGTGGTGGTTTTGCTTAAAGGTAAAGCAATCCAGAGAGCTTTCAGGTCTGGATGCAACAATCAGTTATTATGGAGTTTATCTTGACATTTATTAGTTGTTAATGGCAGTGCTTCCAGAGAGCTAAACACTTTCCAGGCAGCCGCACAGTGTCCTTGGCCTGCAAGAGCTAGGAGTTTAAGAACACAAAAACACTAAAGAAAACAGCAAAAATAAAAGGGGTTTTAGAAGTTGGGGTTTTTTTATGTTATCATTAAATCTCACTTGAGTTATTACTAATCAGATGGTGGTAGGCATTTTCTCAGAGGTGGAAATATCCATGGGGAAGGGAGCTTCACGATGACCTAGATGGGCATGGTAAGGTGAGTTGGAGCTTGGGCTTGAGCCTCTCCAGGTGTAGTGAGTGTCAAAACCAGCAACAATTTGGCTATATTCTGGGCAAGAATAATCGTTGCTTGGGCANATGGGGAAGGGAGCTTCACGATGACCTAGATGGGCATGGTAAGGTGAGTTGGAGCTTGGGCTTGAGCCTCTCCAGGTGTAGTGAGTGTCAAAACCAGCAACAATTTGGCTATATTCTGGGCAAGAAAAATCGTTGCTTGGGCAAAGAGACTCAGTGACAGTGGCAGAGGTTGTGATGGAGAAGGAGGTTTGCAGAAAAGGAACAAACGGCAACTCAAGAAGTCATGTTGAGGAATGTTGCCCCTTTGAGACACCAACAGTGCTCGGATCATCTGTAATGGCTGGTGATCCTGAAATTGCTGCTTCTTTCCTACCAGAAAGAAAATTCCGGAAAGTCTGAGATCCTTTTGGGTGGTCCTTCCCACCAGTGTCTGGCGCTGTCCTGCAACTCAGGATGGAGGAAAGATTCTTGATGTCTCTGGGCTCAGGCCAGGGTGATAAATGACCTACGAAGACAAAAGAGCATTACACGGCAAAGTTAAGTCACTCAAGCTCAGTGTTGGCTTAACCAGCGTGGACCGAGTAATTTCTGAGCAGAGCTTTTTGTTCACCAAACTATTCTCTTGACTGTTACCTTAGGGGCTGCCACGTGACGTGAAAAGGCTTGTTATGTTTTGGCAGGGGAAAAGCTTCTTCCAGTGGATAACAGAAACAACTCACTGCAGTGACTCTCAGTATAGCAGCGACTCTCAGTATAGCAGCGACAACTGGATGAATGACCAGGGAAGAAAAAAGCCGCTGATCACATCACTGAGTCTTTCAGTACGTATTTATTTATTTTTCGTTTTCCAACTAAGTCCAGAAACTGAAATTCAATTCTGAACTCTTCATCTGCATGGCTTGGGTAGGCCTTTTGACCTGTCTAGGTTTTTCCATTTGTAAAGTGTGGGTAATAATGTCAGGTAGCCTCAGTAATTGTAGAAAACACCTCCATGGAAGTAATTTGCAGATCAGAGAGAACAGTATCACTGTTCAGAGATCACAAAAGACTGTAGAAATGGTCTTACATAATGATGCATTACTTATTTGGGGAAATCTCAGATTTCAGAGTCATCTCACACCACACCCTGTGTCTCTTCAGACGGTAGCAGTGATGTTGGAAGCACCACCCCAGTCAGTCCAATCTCTGTTGTTTCCATTGCAGCTGGTGCCTTTACAAATATTTAAATTATTTAAACACATTTATTTAAAATAAAACAGACTGCTACCAGTGCAGGTCCTCTAACAGACCCCCGAACACTTTAGATTTCTCCTGGCGGATGCCCTACATACGGACAAAGTCCTTTTAACTATGTTTATGATAACTAGGTAGGCTTAACCATCACAACTGCTCTGAGAAGTGCCAGTGCCACAGCACAGGCACCCGTGCACGTGTGAAAAGGGGCCCTGCATCAGCCCTCCTCCACAGATGAACCTGTCTGCTTCCCCTCGGGGTAGCAGCAGATCCCAGCGAAGGCAGCAGCCGCTGCTCCTCTGAACTACTGCTCCAGGCCATTCACAAAATCACGAAGACGTCGTGTATAACTCTCTGTGCTCCTCAGCTTTTATTTGCAGCCATAAAGAGCAGGGACTTTAAAAAAAATAATCAGAATAATCAGCAGACTATCATGGATGTGCCGGTCCGGGTCCAACATCACCTTCTGGGTCCTAAGTCCAGTTTGTTAAGAACGTAGGAACCCAAAAAGACTGCTGAGTCTGGGTTGGGGCATTCACACCGAATACAGCAGCAGCCCCAAAAGGGTGGAAATGTTTCAGCTCAAAATTTTTACAAGTGCTTGAGAGGGACGAGGGCTTGTAAGAGCCAGGCGAGATGCCTAGAATTGGAAACAATGCCGAGTGCGGCTCAAAAAGCACTCCCTGTGGACTTTCTGACACAGCCAGAGATTACCCATACGTCTTTAAACCCCGTTGCATGCTACATGTTGCATTGATTGTGCACAGCAGCTGAGCACTGAACAAATAATCTGCCGCTGCTGTGCTGGATGGGGGAACATCCTGGTGTTGCTATGACATTTCTTGTCAAGTTTTCAGACTCAAATGGATCCCACATGGGGGGAGTGCATCAGGCTTCGTTGGCAAGCGGAGATTTGGAGGCTACAGCGCTCCCCATCTCCTGTTCATGGAAACAAAGCATCTTTTATGCTTCCTTCCAACCAGGACAAGAAGCTGAAATAAATCGCCAAGTGACCCAGCCACTCCCTTGCTGTTATAACAAGCAGATGGAGGGACACCAGAACCGGGCACCGCTGCTAGTCAAACAGGCGCTTTCCCATTCGCCTTTTATTTGCATTCACTAGTGGCACTCTGGGGGTTTGCCGCTTCTTTCTTTGCCTCCTACTGTCCAGAGACACTACCAGTAAAACCCCAAAGCAATATTAAAAAAAGGGAGGCTGGGCTCGCAGCCAGCTGTTGCTAACAGATGTGCCTGTGAGCATCACAAAGAACAAGCCAACGTAGCTGATCCAGTCTGCTCGCAAACCGGAGCCCATTGTTTGGCGGGACACAACAAGCAACCGCAGGAGGTTAAATAAATCCCAGAGCACAACTTCTGCAAGTTGTGGAACGCTTCCAGAAAGGTGCTTGTGACTCTGCTGCTATTGCCTTGAAAAAATGTTGGGGAGCTCTCTGGAGCAGATAATAAGTGCCCAAACACGGGCACTATAGCACCAAAAACACACCCTTATGGTTTTCAGCTCTTATCCACCCACTTTGATGATAATAGGAGTGTATTTAAGGGGTCAAAGTGCAAGTTCCCAGTGTCCAGGCTGGATGGGGTTGACTTACACAACCTTGAAGATGAAGCGGGTCTATGGTGGAAAGAAAAGCAGATGTCCAAGCCTTTTGCTGCTCCTTCGAAGCCACCCTCCCTCCATCCCTCCCCTTGTCTGGAGTCTGTCCTGCGCTACACAGAAGTGGCGGCTGCTGCAGCCCGCTGGGGTTTGTTTCCTACCTCGAACCACAGCCTCAAGGAACAGCGAGAAGATGAATTTGGCCATGCCCTGCAAACCAGCTGCTTTTCTGGGCCTGCTGCCTCTTCTGCTGGAAGAGGGGAGGCACAGCGGGGTGGGGGAGGCTCCAGCTGGGAAGGTGGGGAGGGCGAGAGGAAAACCGGGAGGGAAGTGCCTGAGCAATTTCACAGCAAAGGCAGCGTATGAAGTTGCTTCGGTTCGTGGTCTGCACTCTGGGGTTTGTCTGTGGGAAGCCTGCAGGGGTGTTGCAACCTGCCAGTGCCAATAAACATCACCACAAGACCAGAGGAGCTCAGGGCCTGCAATATGAAAGGCAAAGAGAGGGAAAATTAGAAGCAAAAATATGAAGTTAATAAAAATCCTTTATCCAATCAGACTCTAAAGAGAGCACGGCCATGGGCTGGAAGCAGCAGCCGGGCGCTCCAAGCCCTCACTTTGCTTAATTACCTAATAGCTTGCAGACCCCCTTCAGCTTTATGAGTTGCACATTTATTTGCAGCTGTCCTGCTTCACATGAGCCATGGTAGCTGGTGGGGGGATGCTTCTGCCCATGCCCCCTGCCTAGATGCAGGGCAATGGGGCTCCATGGCCCAGATACTCCAGATCTCAAGGTTTGAACTGGCTAAAGCCCTTTAGGTAAATAATCTTTCTTATTCAGTCCATAATTTACCCTCTAAGGGAAAGAAACTCCCCCCCTCCCCGCTGTTTGCACAACAGGTCCTCTGGGCATTTTATCCCAGTCTGTATTCCCAGGACAGAGGGTTGATGATTTAATGAAGATCAAAAATTTTGCCTGTGGGGGCTGGCACAAGATTTGCTTTGGTTTCCCTGCCCTGCTATTACTGCAAGAAAACCCCTTCTCAGCTCGGCTCCTCTCTCCTGCTGGGAGCAGATCCCAGAGCAGGAGGTGGGTAGGATGCTGGAAAATCTTTCAGCATTAGTGGGTGCACTTTGCAGGGCTGGAGTTGGGCATGAATAACACAGACACGTCAATGCCCAGGGTGTGGGCAACACCCTAGACCCTGATAAATAATGGTGCTGGGCACAGTAAATATGTTTTTCTCCACGTCAGGCTGATGCTGGATCTAGTGACGTTTTTCACCTGATTGGACTGATGAGGTCTGATGGGGTGTGTTGTTTTTTCCTGTGTCATGGGATCCTCACTGCTTCATGGGCATTTTGTTCTCGTATCCCATCCCAGCGTCCCAGTTCTGCCAGAACAACCCGCTGCACCCCCGTCCAGTGACCAAGCTGCAGGCATAGGTGTTCCAAAACTCTGCCAGCATCCTGGCACCGCGCTGTGCTGGTGGCAAGGTCACAGAAACTGTCATGCAGGCACAGAAACCCAAGCCCTGCCTTCAGCAGATTGTGAGAAGCTGGGTAGAGTCCCCCGTGCTGACAAAGAACCGCTTGATACCTGCTGCCTCAGCGTGTCTCAGGAGTACGCAGTGTCTGAAGACTTCTCTAATCAACAAGAAATTATTTGCAAGGTGCCCATGACTACAGCACTTCGGCTTTCGATTAACAGCTTGCTCAGCAGGGCAAAACATGAAGGTACCATATGCAGGAGTGCTCGGCCTACAGCGCTGGGCAATTACTTCTGGGCTTTGTTTCTAGCCCGTTTCTGGGAGAGCATGTGTGTGTGCATAGCTATGGAAAAACATGATGGCTTTTTCAGGGCTCTTAGTTTCGGAGGGCACCACTCATGACTGACACGCAGGGATAAACACTGACCACCTGGAGAAGCTTACTTTGCAGCTGAGCACCATTAACCCCACCTGGTCATTAATCCCCAGGAAATTGAATCATATCACAGAACCAGAGGATAAAGGAGTTCAGGGAACCTTGTGAGATCATCTTATCTGACCCTCTACAATGTGACAATATCAGGGAGCCCCTGTTCCAACACCTTTTGGTGTTACAAGGCAAAAAATGGAGGAGGAGAGGGAAAGTAGAAAAAAAGAAATGGTTTAACAAGAACAGCAATGTTATTCATTCAATACATGCCCCGTTCTTATTCCCTCTCTGCTGGCGCTTAGGTGTTGGTATAAGCAAAGAGGGAAGATTTCTTATGGCACAAATCCTCTTGGTGAAAATTTTGGGTTGAGCATTTGATTTCTATGTATGCATTAGGAAGGTCTTTCTGCACTCTACCTGTAGCACGTTACTCCCAAAAGGTGATGGGCACGCAAAGCAAAGTCTGCCCACGAGCTCTGGACTCTGGCTGTGGGGCAGTGCCAGCTGTGTGTTTGCAGGGTGCCTGCACTGGTCATGGCTGTTCTTTCTCACACCTACAACGTGATGATGGTTGATGAATTGATGGGCTTTTCTCCTGAGTGATTGCAGTTGGGCTTTGCATGATGATGCTCCTCTGATCCTTCCCTGTGATCCACTGCCTTGGTGAGACAGCAAAGAGATACCTCATTCCCCTGATGGGTTAAGCTGCACCCAGAAACTGATATTACTGCACATGAGGAGCAATCCCTGACCTCCCCCACCTTCAAAACCAGTGAAAAGGTAAGTGCAGTCCAGCCTAATACACCCAGCTGGTCAACTGAGAAGTCAGTAGGGTTTCAGCCCCCTCCTCACCCCCAACAGATGTTTGGGGGACACACAGCTTTGTCCTAGACATAGAAAGACCTCTGTGTGGCTTTCACAGTGTCTCCCAGGTACCTGGGCCCACATACCAGCTGCATCATGCATGACCAGTTCACCAAGTCATCTTTCATTGCTCCGCACGGGGTCCACCACCTTGAATGCTCCTGCTGCTGGAGAGCTGATGTGGCCCTGATGCTGTGTGCTTACCAGGAACCCTATTAGACGTGGTGCAAGACACACCACTCCTAATTTCCCTGCTGTAACTAGCAGAGCTCGCAACGCTGCCCAGTGAAGCTTGAAACTCTCAGAGATCGACCTTTAAGAAGAGAGAAATGTTCTCCCCTGGGACTTCATGTCCATGGGACCCCAATGTGAAACCTTGGGCCACTCGCTGGGGCACCTACATAGGACCCAGAGAGCCCAATACAAGGCATTGATGTGGCAAAGATGTTTTTTGAGCTGATATTACCACTGTGCAAATCAACTACGTGGTCTTTTCTTGGCAAAAGAATAGCTAGGTTATGTTTCAATAGCAGATGCAGAATTTTTTGTTTTCCTTGAAAGAAAATGGCAAAAATTCAAATCAATATTGTGCCTTTAGTGTGTGTCTGAAGAAAGTTCACACAGGTGTCTTTTTCTGCTCTACCCAGATCTGTTTTCCTCAACCGCTCTCTAATTTGGGCTCGTTGTAAAATAATTTTATCGCACATGAAAAATATAAGTAAAATGAGTGTTTTTTTCATACTCATGAATACTTTTTGAAATAGAAACTCCAAGACTTCCATTAAATCTCAGACAATTTTAAAAGGAACACAGATAAACTAAAAGCTTCAGGATTCAGAAGGAATCTGAAAAAAATAAGATGACCTGGGAATACAATATTATGTAATAAAAATCCCCTTTCTGTAAATATTAAACAGAGAGAAAAATGCTTTCATTTCCCCAGAATGTTCTGTGTAGGAAAATTGATGTGATGGGAAGAAAAGGCTATCTATGGTTCTCCAGAAAATGAAGATGGTAGATACTTGCTCAAGTAAAGTTGAAATGAATAATTTCTTTATAGAAAGGCTTTTAATTAAGTCCAAACAGGTTCAAACATACAATCTGAAGCTGCAACGGATACAGGCCCTGTAAACCTGGCTTTTCGTACTCTCAGTGCACATTTTGATTCTTACTCCCATTTTTCAAAAACATCTCAAAGCCCCACGCTGGGCACTTCTGAAAACGCACCCATTGTCTAATTAGGATCTGAGCTTTTTTGAAAATGTGTCTCTAGTTGGGAGAGCTGGCCACTTCTGTAAATCTGGAACAGGTTTTCAAAGGGAATTAGATGTCAGGTTTTGAAAACACCAGTAGGCATTTAAATACCACCGAAAGTTTGGCTGTAGGTGCTCCGAGGATAATAACCCTTTCTTCCCTTCATCTGGTCTTTCTTTGGTGTCCTCTTAGATTGTAAATCGTTCTGTGTACAAGATGTCTCTACCCTGCACATGTGCATCAGAGACTTGACTTCAGTTAGAATGGCTAACCGTTACCAGAAATGCATTTAGAAGTATTGATAATCATCCCTTTCGTGTCTATAAGTGAAGAAGGATGCAGAATTTGGACATAAATGGACTTTAATCTTAATTGGACCCACTATCCCCGTTCTTACAGTTTTACACCAGGCAATACTGCAGCAGGTGTTACTTGTGCATGCTACTTAGAGTACGAAAAACTTGTACAGTGAGTTTGATGTGAGCTTAGCGGTTACACGGCCTGAAACCAGGTTTAATTTTAGAGATTAATGTTAATCGGCAGAGATGCACAGATGAGCAACAAGTGAATACTTGCTACTACTCCCCTGCACCTCAGCCCCTAAACCCATCCTGCCGGGGCATGATGCAGCGAGTGCTGGGTCTAGCTTTTTCACAAGCTCATCACGTGTGAGGTTTTCTGGAGACAGGGGGGATCTGCAAGCTCCAGACACATCTTTGTGGCTGCAAAGGGCCAGTCCATCTGCTGAACGGTATACGTTTACGTGGAGTCGGCAGAGCTGGCTGCCAGCTCTCAACAGACAGATCAAAACAGAATAAAACTAGATTAGTATCTGAAGTCCGGATGAAATTCCCTGACGTTACCCCTTAAATGTTTCAGGTGGAGGATAAAGAAAAATCTTGTAACTGGAAACCTTCTGATGTCCAAATTGTTATGTTACATAGGAAATCTCCTTCTTTCTTACAGCCCCTGGTGGACTTTCACTGATGAGTGACTGGGCCATCTGTTTAATTTCACGATTAACATATGTGTCCTGCAGTTACAAACGCTTTCCTCCTGGCGCTGTCCTGCTGCCCGTGACTGAAGTGTAGCTGATTTCGGTCCAACAACCACAGCGGAGCATGTAATTAATAAGGGTAATGTTGTGATATGATAAGTGCTGCAGTTTAGTGTGTGGTTGAGCCTATTGTTAACCCCAGAACTGTTAATTTCAGGGTAATGTTTTAAGCTGATTTACATGAGAGATAAGCAAATTCATCTGTATTATAGCAATAAGACTACTTAGCACTTATCCAGCTGCGGATCTTAAAGCACTTTATAAACATTAATGAATTAAATTCCATGTTCAATGACACTGCAAAGTTACAATGTTACAGACTCATTGCTAAAAACAAAATCTGGGAGAGAAATCACTGTTTTACCAACACAAGTTGAGAGTAACTGCCTCCAGTTTTTATTAGCAGTCGTAACAAGCCTATTTTGGGGCTCTGTCCTTCTTTTGGAACCTGGGGCAAAACACCATTTAACTTTGATGGCCATTCGATGCTAGGTTTTCCCTTATAGCTTAATAGTGAAATATCTCTTTACCAAAAGCCAGAGTTCAAAACACACCACTGATAAATTAAGAAGAGGGAGTGGGTGAGTTTTTTTCCCATGGTGTTCCAGTCTACACTAGAAAGATGTCTTTTATGCCCCATTTATCTCTCTCTGTGTCTTCTCTGCCTCTACTCAACAATAACATGAAAAAGAAGGTCTAAATTTTTGCAGCAGTCAGTGGGGGTCTGTTCCGAGCTCTGTGTAATCTGTGAAAAGGGTCATAGTGTTTTGCAGTGGCTCTAAATCAGACCCTAAGGACAAATGCTCCTTCTTGTAGGTAGCTCCACAGTAAGCTAGCCAAACTCATTGAATGAGTTGAAGGCATTTTAGCTGCCCTACAAAAAAACCCTTTATTGATTAAACAGGACTTGGCCCAGTGGCTTTGCAGCATGTGGTGGTGCCCCGCAGGCATTCTTTCATGGTGGGATGGGCAGTCCTCACTGAGATGGCTTAAATTGTTGCTATAGGGTTTCATAGCAGCAATACACACTTTATTAGTGTGTTAGATGTGATCCTGATTGCTTGTGCCAGGGCGTGTGACTATTCAGTAGAAACAGCAAACAGGAACTTCAAAGTCTCAGCAACCTGCAAATCAAATGTACCCACAGCTGGAGAGAGCCCATACGCTGGGGAGCATGCAAGGAGATGGACAATATTAAAGAAAGGAGCTGTGGGCATCCGCCCTCTGCACATGGAGAACACAGAGGAACATCAGGCCACATTTGCAATGAGCTCCTCACTCAGCATCAGTGGGGTGTGCTCTTTAGGTGCTCAAGTAAGTGGTCGTTTTCTGAAGCTTGGGTGACCTGCTGTTGCCGTCTCTGGACACCAGCATCACGTAATGGTGATCCTCAGACACTCTGCCCTCATTTACACATCAGGGCAGGATCATGGCTTCCTAATGAACTCTGAGAGCAAGTCCTACTGAATGGAGCATTGAGACAGGAGTTGCACCCTCTGGTCATGCCCCAAAGGCCATCCATGTGCTGAGGTGCCTGTGCCCGTGCCCACTATTGCCACATCCCAAAACAATCCCAGGGTTCTGCTGGCAATGGTTTTGCAGGGAGGTGCAAAGCCTCATGCTTATGTGGTGTTGGCAATGATCTAATTACCACAAGGGCCAACTTTGCATCAAGACATCAGAATACAAGTCTGCTATAATTCTGCCTTAGTTATTGAGCAGAAGGGAGCAGCCAAGCTGGAGAAGTCTTACTGAAGAGGAGACTGAGCACCATATGCAGTGGGGTCCGTAACTCTGCAATTTGAAGTGTCTAGGGTCTGGGGCCAGCCCCGGAGAATACACCCACACTAGCATTTTTTCTCAGCTTGAATGTAACTTATGTATAAATCCCTATTATTGTTGGCTGAGATTCTTGTGGGCATCACCTGTGATTCATGTTTGTGTGGAGCACTGTCAGGGAAAGTGCGAGGTGCTTCCAGCTACAGGTTTTTAATTGCTGGTGTCACCAAAAAGGATGTCTTGCAGATCTTTGTAAATCTTGATGAGAGATAGGGACCCACAGAGAAGAGGAAAGCTGCGTTTATCTGGTTGGCATTCCCTGATATCTGAGCTGGGACACTCATCATAAGCCCTTTGCTCACAGACAGAAAATAATCACTAACAGGAACTTTCTCCCTTCAGTTCATCTGAAAAAAAGAAAAAAAAGTATGCCAAGAAAACTCCTATCCAGGCCCTCCTAGACACTTTCCCAGTGCCAGAGAATGATCTTTAAACATCTGTTACAGCTCTGCACATGAAAGGTTCACAAGCGCATTCGTTCGCATCTTCTGTCATCCTATCTCTGAGGGGAATGTGCTCATCCACTGACGGAGCTATCTGCAGGATGCAATTGTTCGTGCTGCATCCAGGTACTTGGCAAGCGAAGCGGGTGACGATGTTCTTGGCATCACACCTGCCTTGTGCAATCAGCCACAGGCAGCGATTTCCGCATTGCTATCTCCGTCTGCCCGGGGAGGAGAGCGGCTGTGAGCTCACAGCTGGAGCTGGCCGAGCCGAGCAGCTCAGGAGGAAGGATTTCATCTCCCCTTTCAAGGCAGAGCTGTGAAAAGACTCGTGCTTGATGGGTTTTCTTCTCTAGATAGATTGAAGGTGCTCAGTGAACTTGGCAGATGGTCTTTAGCTTCAGCTTCTAAACTGTTTTGGGTTTTTTTAATTAAAATTTTCTTCTTCCCTAGGAGGAGATGGAGGTGGCACACAACCGTTGCCCCACTGAATGCATTTGTAGCTTTCCTGGTGGTTTCAGAGCAACCTCAAAATCACCAAGGCAGTGTCAGGAGCCGAATCCAGATGTTATCAGCTCCTGTTGGTTTGTTTTGACTGTAAAACCCACATGCTGCAGTATCTTGTAACACAAACCCCCATCACCGGCGAAAGAGTGGAAAGAAACATTGAGTGTCATAAAGGGCCAATTTGCCACATGCATCCTTTCACTTCTCAGCCTGAAAATGGTGTCGCTCACCACAACTGACTGCAGACTTCTGGGTCCTGTTGGACCTCTCCAGCCTATGCTTGTTGTGCATTAGTGCTGCAATTCCATGGTAGCATAAGCACCAGCCAAAGCAGCGCCTTCTCCCCTCGTCTGCCATCAGGGGACCAATTTAGCTTGCTGTGAGTTTTCTAATCATGACTTTTTAACAAATAAAACTAGAAATCACCCCAGTAGAATCAGTTTTCTGAAATGTCTTGTGCTTCTTGGTATTTGCCCGAGCAGAAATGCTTGCAGTAAGCAATGCCTCCCAGGCCAGCTCTTTCAGTTGAGGAGGCAACAGAAAAAAGAGGACTGCTGAGGTGTCCAAGGGTCTGTGTCACATGAGGGTTCAGGCCTGGGCTTGTCTTATCTAAAACTCTTTGGTCAGTTGTCCCTGAATCTATCTCTTATCTCTTCTAGAGATTTATTTCAAAGAGGGTATTTGGACTGTTCTTAGGCCCAAGTCTCCAGTTCAGTCCTCTGATATATATAGCAACGTGTCCATGTTATACTTGGATTTAAGACTTTTTGCCTGGTGTAGGCAATTATCAGCTGGAAACCAGGCAGACAGCAAGACCTGGTTTCATGGAGTGCATTGGGCAAATGCTACACAAGTAACAGATTTCGGTCACCAGTGGTAAGGGCTGGGGTCACAGCTACTTGCCTGGAGATGAAAAAGCATTTCTTCCTGAGAGATGAAAAAGCATTTCTTCCTGAGCTCATACCATCTGCATGGTTGTGAGTCTGCCTCTTTCAGAAAAGGGGACACAGAGATGGGGCAAAAGTCAATCCTAAATCTTACCAGAGCTTCGATTTTTCTCTCTCTTTTTCCTCAGTCTCACCCCATTTAATTCAACTCTTGCTTTCCAAATTTGCAATAGCGGGTTATTTTGTATCTACAGACACAAATCTAAATCCTGATCCCATTAAAGTTAGTGGCAAAACTTCCAATAACTTCAACTGCACCAGAACTTGGCTCACTGTGAAGAAAATGTTGTTCTGAAGGCAGTATGTACTGCCACAAGGATTCAGACATCCATAAATCCATCAGGGCAATGAGTATTTCCATCTGCCATCCAGCATTTGGAGCTGTGTGTGTTAACAATATGAGCTAGAGAGTGAAAGTTACCAACAAATGCATTTGTGCAACCATTTCTCCCACTCTTATTAATGAGGTTTTTGCATTTACCGGTAGAAGGATAAAGAACAGCTTCCAGGTTACAGTGGTTTATGTGCAGGTTTGGCTCTTGGGATGGGAGCTTGGATGCCAATGTGGCGGACACCTTAAAAATGTTGCAGTTGGACCTGTTTTAAAGAGGCCTGTTTGGGTCTCAGGAAAGCTGAGCTCAATTCCCAGCTCTGCCACTGACCTCCTGTGTGTCTCAGCACAAATCATTTGATCTCACTGTGCCTCGGTCCCTCTGCTATAGCGTTTCTAACTCCTGTTCTTTGCCTGTGCAAACTTTCAGGCAAGGCTGTAATACACATAATAATAATAATAGTAATAACAATAATGACAATCTGGTATATACACTGCATCAAATCTCAGCCACCCACATCTGGCCAGCTGCATTCTGGCAGCACTCTCACAGCCGAGCAGCACACGCGGGAACCCTTTAGCTGGGAAAAAAACCTTTTCTTTTCCCGGTGAGTAATTTTAAGGACTAGACTGGTAGCAAAGCCAGAGTGAAACCTGGAGGCAATTTTGTTGGCGTTCTGAAATGAGTTTTATTTAAGTCCATAAATGTTTTTGAAAAGTCTGTTTTAACACAGGCCAGAGTGCCCTGAGGCGACTCTCTTTAAAGTGCTTTGTTTTGTTAATAACGATTTCTAAACTGCATCTGTCGGAAGTGTCACTGCCACTATCTTGGAAAAGTCTCGGCTGGGAAACACAGGTACCTTGTGTTACTTAACAGGTTTTCAGTGTTTTTCCTTGCAATAATGCCTGTTAATGCCATGTGTCTGCGTGGCCACGGCTACCAGGGTGAAATGATGCTCTGCTGAATGGCCAAGGTCTTGGGCTAGTTTGAGCCGTCCTTTCCTCCAATGGCATATGGGAGGTCACCATGGGGAGCAGATGGCACTACCCTGGGGCATGGGGAGCAGAACTTCTTGGGAAACTCACCAGGTCATTTATGAGTGACAGCATCTCTTCCCTGGAAGATTGATCCCTGCTGCAAGCGCAGGGAATAAAGGATTCACGTCACCTGTCAGAGGGAGGACCTAATTCATGGCATGGAGTGTTTCCCCCTGGGATGGAGAACAGCAGCTGTAGGGATGCCCTGAGCAGAGCAAAAAGGCCAAAGCCACCAATCCTGGGATTAATTGTTGGAGAAAGGAAAAAACCCAGTTATTTCAATGTCTGTGTTTGTATTTAGCGGGAGTTAATATCCCTAAGTGCCTTTAGGAAATACTCAGAATTGTACCTGCTGCAGATATGTCTTCAAGCATGTACTGCGTGGAAACACAATCAGTGCTATTTCCCTTTAAATCCCACAATTTGGTTTGACTACAAGCACCGTTTCAAGCCTCTGTGTCCTTTCAGAAGATCCAGCATCATATCCTAGGGATCCACAGTGCTATTTCCGCCTCTCAAATCTACTCCAGCAGCTTCAGCTGGGTTAAAATTACAACAGCCATCAATCCAGCCCTCCTACTTCAGAGCATACAGTAATCACCACAGACGGGAAGGAAGCAATTTTCTTCACACTTTATTACTGCACAGCCCTGTATGTTAAGAATCTTGGTGCTGCTCTTTGTTTTGCATCCTTGCGGAGCATCTGTCATCATTCGCTGACGGAAAGCCTAATGGAAAGCCAAGCTGGACAGACCACCGTGGTGCCCAGACAGGATTTGCCTGACCTAACTGCAACTACCTGCAAGTTTGGCTAATGCCAGATATCCTTCTCTAGTCAGTGAAGTGAGCAGGAGAGGGTCAAGGGATGATTCATCCCATGCTAAGAGAGGTGGCCAAGGCAGCTGAGATAAATCACCCTTTAAAGGTTCATCTCTTTACGTTGGCTGTAGGTGGAGTCCATGCAATTTGCCTGTGCGAGAAATTTAACTTCTAGATGATTGAAGTAAAGCAAGGTGAGCCTCTCCTCCCTTGGCCATGAATGCTGTATTCCTGCTCTGCCACAGGATTTCTTCTTCCAATGAGTGAAATGCCAGAAGATTTGCTTACGCTTGATAAAAAATTGCCCCTAGCATACTGCATCTTAGCAGGTTGACGGTGGGACACTAGCACAGTATGAATGTGAAATGATAATCATCATAACTGCTATTCTGGAATAGAGGGATATAACCGTCCTGCATCGGAAGGGGCCAGTAAGAAGTCCTGTTCCAAAGTGGTTGTGCACTGAGATGGAGTGGAAAAGGAGGGGAAGTTTTATTAATTATTGTTCTTAAACCTGAGTGAAATGGCAAACATTGCTGTTTTTAAAACTTCCCAGCTGTTCTTTCCTTTGTTCTGGTGCCTGCTTGGAAGTTTGAGCAGTGATAAAAGCAAGGACTCTTAAAGCAGTTTGCAAAGTTGTAGGAGACTTTAAACAGCTGGTATGATAAAACACCCACATTTCCCTTGACAAATGTAAGCTCCACCAGTAGCTTTTAGAGAAGGTATCCATACCAAAGCCATAAAAGAAATGGTTAAGTGTAGAGGTGACGTTCTGGGTTTTCCCAGCTCAGTAAAGATATGTCTAAGCAGCCATTATCACGCAGGTGCACGTATATCATTCAACATCAGACATTAAGGAAAAATAATCGCCTGGAGTGAGAGAGTAAAGTTCAATGAAAGTTTGAAAGCATTACACACCAGCACTCCTGGAAGCATAGCCAGGCACCGAAAAAATTACTCCCATGCTTTTGTTTGGTTGACGAGTTTGGGTTTTCTGGCTGCATCAAATGAGATCTCATACAAATCTGTCTTCATTAGACTTCTTCTAAAAACAATTGTACATTTCCTGCAAGCTCATTAACAGGGGAGCATTGCCAGGCTCTTATTCATAATGGCCCTGATTCAGCAAAGTACTTTAACATGTGCTCTGGGCCCAATGAGGTATAATAGAGGGTATAAAGGTAACCCAAACTTTTTCTAAGTTACAGAAATACTAAGCCCATCTTTCATTTGCATTTTCAGTGAAAATTCTGGTCAGTGCCATTTTGATCTGATCTGTTTTAATGATAGCATGTTCAATATCTACATATCTACAATTCCATCAGTCAGAATAAAGTCATACTGCACTTAAAATTGTCAGTGACTCCACCTCTGCATCCACCGATTCCTCCTCATCTCTTCTGGAATACTTCAAACTCCCTTGCAGGCTAGGAGGGCAGCAGCTATTACCTGTTGAGCACAGGGACATCTCTGTCCTTGTCTGGTGTCCTCCTGCCTGGGCAAAAATTCAACACAAACATTTGAGCTAATCAACTCTTAGTCTTAATGTCTCCTAGTCTAAATGTCTCTTTCCCCACTAGTAATACACATTCCTTGCAAACTTTTTCTCCTGCATTCCCCTGCCGTAAACAGCTGCCTGTGCTGAAGGACCAACTGCTCCATGTCTCAGCCATTGCTTCAAGCTTACCTCCTGAAGGGCATGCCTTAGAGGGTAGTTGCATACCTGGAGGCGTTTTGTGTTAGGTCATTTTGAAGTTCTCCAAGTTATACAGTATGTTCAAACATCAGGCAGATTTTGAAGTCCTTTACAAGTGTGTTTCCCCTGGTTTGCTGGGGTTTTTTGGCTCTTCCCAAGTGAGCTGTAATGGAAATGTTGGAGGTGCTATAGGATGGCAAAGCTGTGCCATTAGGTGTACTGCGGGCCATCAAGCTCTGCTAACTGTCCTGTTGGGACATGCTGAAAGCCTCCAAAGATACTATTGCTTTTGGGTCCCTCCACTTTTCAACACCTGACTTGAGGCACCTCAGCAGGAGAGCAACGTTCGGGAAGGCGTAAGTCCCTGCCTTTGCGAACTGGCTGCCTGGCTGGGCAGCTGCCTGCCAGTTCTTGTACACATACTTTTCTCAATGTCTTTCAGCTCCCAGGTCTATGGCATGGCTCCTCAGTGAGATGGACTGTGGGACACGCAGGGACAGCTGTCTCTCTGCCCTAGCCCTGAGACCAGCCAGACACTGAACGGCAGCAGGACTGCTCCCAGCTCTGGCCAGCACGGGTATGGCTGTACAAACATTCAAAGCATTGACACATTCACCAGACTCCAAAGGAGAATGCAGGTAAAGGTCCTTTGTGTAGTTTTATTTTTTTAATTTAATATTTTAAATATTTTTTCCTATTGCAGTTTCCTCACTAGAATTGATTTGTTGTTCCCTGCTAACTGTGATCCAGCTTTGGTCCTCCAGTGGAGGACCTTATCCCCACCACCTTCAAGGGACCAGCGCCTACTGCTGCTTTACCCAATTTATTGCTACTTCACTGTCGCTATCACTGCAGGCTGATAGCCCCAGCTGTGATTAAGTCCCTACTACATACTAGGTGTTATACAAACATGTAGGCAGAGGTTAACATCCCTCTGGAAAGCCTATAACCTAAGTAGATGAAATAAGGAGGTGAAATGATTTGCCAGGAGGAAAACCTGATTTTCAGATTTGCAGCGGACAGTGCCAGGTCTCGGCGCCTAGTCATTAATCCGCCATTGCCCAGGGGAGCACGTGCATTACCTGCTGGAAGTCCACAGCTGGAAAGGCTTCCAGCTACAGATTTCCTATTGCAATTCTGCAGGAGACAAATCGCTCCTTGCATGACGCGTGGAGTTGTACAAAGTCTCATTACGGAAAATGTTTTGTGCTGTCAATCTTAGAAAGCATCGTCACTGGCAGCCGGGCAGTGGCTTCAGAATGGATGGGTTGTGCTTCTAAAAGCTAATTAAAATCATTAGCAGCTCTCTTAGATCAGTTGCCAGAAGCTATGCTTCATGACAGTAACCTCATATTCCCCCTTGTCTGCTTGGGTGCATTTAAGAGTTATTCTGAAGTTTATTAGCTACCTTTTAAAAAATAATTCATGGTTATTTTATGGTAAGTAATGGGAGACATCTTAAAATGGTTATGTATACCCAGATAAGCAATAAAAATCACAGAGGTCGAAGAAGAGAGGGTCTATTTTGAATGTTACAAGAGCTCTGTATCTGCTGCTAGGTTCAAGTCCAGAATCTTTGCCAAATCCCACAAAGTCAGATATCTTTGCTCTCTCTGCCTGTTACAAATGATAGCCATGATGCTCAATGGGAAGGGGATGGAAGGATGAAGGCGGAATTCTCAACTAGAAAATAGTCATGAGACAATATCACCATTTAGGATTTTTTTTCTTTGCCCTGAATTTCTAATTCTCTTGTCCTCCATCATTCCAAGATTTGTATCCTTTGGAAATGGATAGAAAGAAGAGTTTCATGCAAGCTAGGGTATGTGTATTTGTGACATGGATAAAAACTTTCACAAGGATTTTTACTGCTTACCTGAATACTTGTACTAAGAGTACAGCTGGTCTAAGTCCCTGGACAGAGAAGGGTGCTTCAGTTCACTAAGTATAGACCGTGACCTTCAATAAATCGAAAAAATACTGCTCTCTCCTGAACCCTTAATTGTCCTGTCTGTTTAAAGTACATTATATTTGCCTTCACCATGTTGCACAGTGGATTCCCCAGGTGCTAACACAAAGCACTTGAAGATCTGTAAGGCATATTACACCTGCAATGTGCTGAGTGAATGCTGCAAGAGGTGCATTATTTGCAGCTATATGGAGTTAATTGCAGTGAAATCGAGTGGCTAAAACAAAGGATTTTGGGGCTACTGTGAACAATTCTTTGTGTGGCTGATTGCTTCCATAGACATGGAAACCCATGCTGGAAACATGGTTCTAATAATTAAATTCGTTTGGATATTTAATATAGAGTGTTGGTTTAGTTCTGTAATAATAAAATCCAGTTTTCCTTCTATTCTGTTTGCAGCAATTTAACTCTTACTGGAAGAATCATTTCTGCTCTACTTCTGCTTCCCACTCTCTTGTTAGCCCTAGTGCTATCCTTTAAATGGATTTATTCACCTATGTAGTGTTTAAAAAGCACAAGATCCCAGCGATTTCTCTGTATTTGTAAGTATATCAATTTAGCAAATACAAATCTATGAATCTTAAGCGATTAAACCATGGCTGAAGTTGCTTAATGACACCCTTGTTGTGCTCTGGCTCTTCAGGTCGGCTAGTTTTTCAGGTCTTGTGTAGTTCTGCCAAAACCTCATTGTTCTTATTCTGGTTCTCTTGAGCAAAAAGCACAGTTCCCATTAGTGTTGATTGCTGGCAATAGCAGTGGTAATAAAGAACTGAGGTCTGCTGAGAACAGCCCTGGCTGTAGGAGGTGGTCTACAGTGCTTGGGTAAGCAGTAGAAGACCCACAGTCCTGCTTTGCCTCCAGCAAAGGCTGCTTGTGGTGGTGCTGTCCTCAATAAGCATTTCAGCGTGCATTGGTGTCCCTCCCCTGGGCATTATGCCACAGCAAGCTGCATGCAGGACCCCATTTTTTTCTCACCAAGACCTATAAAACTACAGTGTCTGCTGAGCATGAGCACTGACCATGCTCATTACACTGGTTGCAGAGTAAGGGCCTTGCGCGTGGGCTCCTGATGGAGATTTCAGAGGTCTCCTTTTCCCCATCCCCTGCACAGGAGGCTGTCGATGAGACCCGTGTGCTTCTGACAGACCTGTTCTTCCATGCTGAGGAAGTAATTTTGGTGCCTACGAGAATATTACTCTAGGTCTGAACCCAATGACATTCGTTCATCTTTTACTCCGTCAGGAGAATAATGATGCGGATTGGAGGAGGAGGGAATTGAATACTTTTCGAGGGAATGCTTTCCCGTGTGGTGCCACCAGGACTGTGACAGTGTATCCCATCACAGAGACACAGGTCAGCTGTTGGTTAGAGGTTCAGCCCTGGCTGGTAGACTGTCTTGGTGCCGAGTGAGGCTTTGAGGGAACATCCTCCATCTGCAATAGCTTACAGATGGATTTTTTCGTACTTGAAGTCCCCTTAGGAAGAGGAAAGGAGGCGAGCGCTGACTGTCTCACCCAAGAAGGATGCATTCACCCAAGAGAATGTCCTTGATTACCAGGTTTGGTAACCCATTTTGCTCCTCAGCCTAGTGCCCACAGCTGTAGGTATCTGCCTACTTCTCAGTCCAGCTATCTTCCAGCTGAAGCTCTGTTCTCCACATGCTTGGGACCATCCCAAAGCACCCATAAGATGGGGCTCCCCATTGCCCCTCAGCCAACCCAGTCTGTGAGCATTGCTCCTGCACATGGGTACCGGTGATTCCAGCACAGCAAAGAGCAGCTCTGGATGGTTTTGCACCAAAAGGATGACGGGAACCATGTTCTTTATGACTGTCTCCTACAGCAAGAATTTTCCGTCACGATGGAAGTTCCTGGTCCACTTTCTTCCTCTGTTTGAGGGAATGCAACCTCGCTTTCCCACCTGGACAGGCTACAGAATAAGAGCTTTTTTTTTTAATCTTTGGCCTCTCTGCAGGTAGAACTGCAAGATATTTGGGGACAGGAGAAAAACAGGTAAGAGAAAGCTGGTTTTTTGCACCCTCAGATGGGACAGAGGAACCCTAAGGCTCTGTTACCTGGGCAAAATTGCACTCCTTGGATGTAAGGCAGAGAATTTCTCAGAAGTGTGGTTGGGAGGGCAGGATCCCCTCCTGCCCACCCGTGGGCCTTGTGGCTGCGAGCAGGGGCTGTGTGCTGTCTGGACTGTGTCTAAAGCCACATGCAAGTGCAGACTTCCCCTTTGCTCCAAAGGTTGCTTGATGGTCATTTGGCCAGGATCCCCATCTACTCAGTCAAATCCAAGGTTTTGAAGGCAATACTTGAGATTGCTGGGTGAAAAGACCACAACTAACAATGTTCCCTGGATTTAACTGAGTTGCTGCTCAGCTGGGATCTGTGCAAATTCCTTGAAATAGCCAGTTCACCCCAAATGTGCCCGAAAACTGATCCCTGCCATGTGCGAAGGCTGTACCTGCAGCAGCTGGGCCATGCCACTCGGTGAGAGCCACCTCTGCAGCTGTCCTGGAGGAAAGCAGCAGTCCAGCCCCATCCATCAGTTCATAGTGAATAAATATAGTAGCTCTGTGCATCATTCACGTAGCAGCCGGCTGTTTTCAAAAGTTTTACAGCTCTCTTTTTTTTTTTTTTTTGGTAGTAGGAAGCATCCTTCAAGTGAACATAAGACCATTTGATGTTACAATAAACCATTCTGCTGGCTCAAATCAAAGATGAGGCACCGAGGTGTTGTAAAAATCTTTGAGTCAACGAAAGACAGCTGGTTGAATCATTTCCCAGATTTTCATATGACTCATAAATTTGTTACATAGTGAGGAAATTCCCTGAAAGCTTCTTGGCAGGCACTACCAGTCTGACCAGTAGCTAAGAAACACATAGCTTTCCAGTTACTGGGGGTGGAGGCGGGGGCGGGGAGCAGTGTAGGGAGGAAACAAAGAAGACTCTGCCTTTGGATTTGAGCATGGTGTCAGTTGAAAATGCGTTCCTGCCACCAAAGCCAGAATCCTTCTGCACAAAATGTCAGAAAATTTAAGGGACAGCTTCTCGGTGGTAATGCATACATCCAGAAGACTCTGCCTCCTCCCCTCTCCTTCCACCTATATACACTTAGGTGCACATGTGCACAGAAACATGCATGGTCACCATGGGGGTGACCTGGTCGTGTAGATACCTGCCTATCAGTTGAATGCATGAAATTAAACCTTGTACGTGTTAACCAAGAGCATGACATTCAGTTTCATTTCTTGACAGGCAGCCTAAATCCTGTCTTATTCAGGCATCCAGCTGATAGCAAGACAGTAGATGTTTCTGTTGCTGAGAGCCACATTTCTTTGGGTATTTAATGGTGAGCACCTTTGAGACCCTCTAAAGTGAAAAGTCTGTCTACTTTGGGTAAGTAGGTTGTGTACTTGTGTTTCAGTCTCCCTGTGACACCTTCAAATGCTTTTTCTTCCACCACTGCCTGTACATGGAGAGGAATGTCTTCCTTCCAGGGAACCAACTATTTAAACACCTATAGTCTTGGCACAGACTGGGACCTCAGTGATGTGGACTTCAGCTCTCTAATGTAGTCCACCCCAAATTAAGCAGTGAGAATAAGCCCCAGTGTCCATCTGCATTAATGCAAGCATTGGGACAAGATCTTCCCTGGTATCTCGAGACTTTTCGAACCCAGACTTGTCTCCATAACTCAAGAAAAATAGAGCGGTACCCACTAAACTCCCCCAACGTCAAATGTTGATGGTGTAGACATATGCATCTGAAGTACCCAGTTATCCCTTCTTCATGGCCAAATGAGAGGAAGAGCAGGTTTCTGTCAAACCAAGTTAAGTGATATGAAGTTCCACGTGACCTCTAGTATACGGATAAGCTCACGATAATTTTTTTCCTTGTCCTTGTGATATATAAAGAATTAAACAAGGGACATACTGATGAAAGCTGTGATTTAACATCATTAGTACCTCTGTAGTAAGGCCCTACAATGCAGCTTTTGGTTGCTCTGTTGGGTCTCTAAACCCTGCACTTAGTTTTCTGTTGAGGAACCACCAACGCATCTGCAGGGCTTGGTGAGCCAAATTCTTGTACGGCCTGGGTGTAAGTGCACTTCTGTGTTGGGGATGTCCATCTCAGGCTGTAGCAGAGAAGCCGTGGTGCTTTGGTGGACAGGTGATCTCAGGATGGTTCCCTGTCACTGGAACCACAGGAGGGATCCATAAAACAGCTGTAGAAATTGACCCCAATGTGTTGGGTTAGGCATTGGGAGCGAGACAGTGTCCTGGCTGGAGAGTGTGAAGGTGATGAGGGCCACATTGCAGAGACTTGGGTACTACCAGAGAGGCGTGGGCTCCTGTTTGAGAACCATGGAGTTGAGATCATTTCAGCTAGTGCTTCGGAAGCTATGTGGTCTGGCAATTTGAGCCATGGAGTTCAATTAATTCATTCATTAGGTAATTCAACAACCATGGACAATCATGTATAAAAAACTCCCACTAACATCCCAGTGTGTGAGCACACTCTGGTGCACGCACGTTTAATTCTATGATTCTATGATTAATGTAACGCTGGTCCCCACTCCCAAAATCCTGCTGAGTTTAGCAAGGACAGAGGAAACACAAATGACATTTTGTTTCTTCTCTGTGGAAAACACTTGCAAACCATGACCAGCAAGAATGGATTGCATTTCAGAGACTTGTTTATTCAGCCAAAGCTCAAAAGATTTAAAAGTTTAAATAAAATGTCTGAATGAGGCTCCACGTATGTGAGCCTCTGAAATGCTCTTTTCAAGAGACAGACGTCTGACGCCTTGGAGGAGCAGTGGCAGTGGCAGAGAGGGCTTTAGCAGCTTCAGTCATGTGCAATTAAAGCTGATCAGGGCTTCGGACTGGTTGACAACATAGAAAATCGTGCCTAATGCAGCCCTCCAAAATGCTTCTCCATGCCACATATTTGTCACAGCTTTAGCTTCAAATTGCATCGTGAAAGACCCAGCAAGTCACCAGGTTTAGGAGTAAAAATGTTCCTAGGAATTCAGAAACTTTACCAAACCATTTTTCTGACTGCTTTCCAGATTGACTCTTCTTTTTTTTTTTTTCCTCTCTTTCTTTCGGTTGCTTTAATTTAGTAGAGGAAGTGAATGCAAATAGTTTAATCATAACCATCCCTAGGGGCAATTTAGAATCATTTTCTCATTAGTGCATATAATATGCAGCATAAGTAATGTTCAGTCAGATGGTTGCTACAAAGGCCTGTGCAGACACTGAAATGAAATGCACTCCACTGCTATGAATAGCTGAATGAGAATAATCTTGTCTTTCTGTATCTTGCTTCTTTGTTGGTGGGTGAATAGGATTTTTTTCCCCCTCTTCTCTTTTTTTGGGGGGAGGGAATCAAACTTTCTTCTAAATAGTAAAATCAAGTTATAAAAGTGGAGGGATTCCAAGACTATTAAGGCTCCAGGGAATTCAATGACAGACAGTCAAAGGCAGGAAGTATTTGAAGAGGGAGAAGAAAATAAAAACACAAGGGAGCAGGAAATACGTGCTCCATAAAGATGACAACTGGGAGACATGTGTCACACATCCACAAGAAGGGTCTAACAGCAGTACCTGAGGGTATTTTTGGGGAGACAATAGCTTCAAAAGCTTCTCCTCCCCCAAAAGCTACTCAACCTGTGATGCCTTTCACCCCTCCCCATTTTCATCATACCGCTTGTGTGGGTCAGGCTTCAAGTCGGATCATGGAAATGACCCCAGTTAAAAAACAAGCTATGAAGATCCAAGATGGTGGGGCAGGAAGTTCTTGCACCATCTCTCCTACCAAAGCTGGCACAGCACAGGATTACACTCCAGACTTGTAGACGGGCAGATAAACAAAAATAAAACGCCTAGGACTTGCACAGACAGGTAGCTCAATGATTGCCCTATTGTTCCTGTCAGCTGGGGTGGGCTGTTCAGTGACAGCTACGCCATGTAATTGGGATCTCGTGGATCATACTGACATGATGGGAGGCCCAAAGAGCACTGCCTGTGATTTCCGCACAAGCTGGGAGCTGAGGAAGGTAAATGCCTTCCTCTTCCAAGAAGATAGTAGGACCTCTGGTTGTCTGCCGCTTTCTGCATTTCCCAGTAGGCTCCTGGAGTGCTCAGGATGGTACCTGCTGGTGGGGAGAAGGTCGAACTCTGGGATTTCCTACTTTCCAGCTGTCCTCAGGGTGGTGACTGAGATCAGATGTTGTCTCTTGGATATCAAAGTCTCTACATAAAAATGCAGTGGCTTCACTGGCCTGTATTTTAGAGGTTGGAAGAGATGTGAGTACTTCTCCCAGCATCCAACAGAGATCAAAGGTATGAAATAGGACTCCATAGCAAAGGAGTTTGCAGATCGTTTTTCAGGATCATTCAAAGACGGTTTGAACCTCCCAAGTTTCACTTAATTCTTCATAACTAAATAAAACCAAAAATTCAAAGTGAAACTCAACCCAGAAATCCACGTTCAGCTTGGTTTTGGATAGAAACCAAAGGAAATCATTTAATCCCAACATGGTTTCCACCAGAAGCTCTGTATTGGTCTGGGTTTGGTTGCAACTCAGCTTTTGCTTCCCTTTGCTGAGCAGTTCATGTAAACTACGGGATAAGAAGAAACAAATTCAGGAAATACTTGTGTATTTTCCTTTAACAGTTTAAAAATATCTTATGAATTCTATCAAACACATCAGTTCCATGAAACTCCAGCAACTACATCAGTCCAAATTCTCTGTAAATTGGAAATAAGAGAAATTTGTCGCTCTTTATCTTGAACACAAATACAGATATCCCAGTGCTGGAAAAACTAGGAATATGTAGCCTGCAAACTTTTCCCATAGGTGGAGAAAAAAGACAACTCCAAAATAGAGTCTTTGTTTCAATAAACAAAAATGAAAGGCCCAGACAATGCAATAAACTGGTTTTTCCTCTCACTTTTAGAAAGTCTGAGGGAAGCAAAAGCATCACACTTACTTCTACAAAAGACTTGGAGGATGTTTCCTGAGATCTTGAAAATTATGGTGTTATACTGATGCCCTATTCCGCAACAGACTGTGTGTGAATAAGGACAAGTCTAGTTATTGTCTTATCATCTCATAGGTCATTGTGAGGAAAACTCTATTCAAGGTGATGGGATAGTTCAGATAGTATGTGAGTAGTGACTAGTGGGTATGAAAAACTGGTGTTTCTTATTTTAGGATGTGCTCGTGTAGGTCCCACAAGAGACTGTCATACAATGGTAAGTTTACTAGACAGGCATGTCTAGCTCATATCCTCTAGACCATGAGAACATGCTGCTTCATAAGAAGGGATAAGAAACCATAATTTACGCTTACGGGATGAGCAGTCCTGTGCAGCAGTGTTTTGCTAAGCCAATAATTAGGGGTTGCCTGAACTCAGAAGATGAAGTACTTGCTCCTTTGAGGTCATGGATGAGTTGGTATCAGTAGATCTGGACTACTACTGTAAATTGGCATTCCCCTTTAGGCACACTGGGTGGCAAAAATACTTGTTTCCAGAATTTTGGGTATGATTGTTACCCCACAGGGAGTGCTGGGCATCTGTAAGCTGTGTGCAAGGCAAACTCACACCCCGGAGATATTTAATGGAAATCCCGCTGACTGACTTTTTGGTTGTTTCTCCTCAAATTCCTCATTAATATATTCTCCACTAATAAGTCTTTTCATTGCTCAACCAACTCTGTAGAAAACAAAAGTACTGTTGGGGGAATGTTTGATTGCAACAATTTTCTGTAGAAATAATTATTAGCCAATAAAGTCAGAAGGAGCTTGGCAGAGTTAAATCTTCCACTAGGATTGGGTGCTTCCTCATTGGATTCTCTTGAAAAGATTCAAATTAATTTTGCCTTTGCCATGATTTGATTAGCTCTTGTTTCACATATGGTCGAGTTTCAAAACAGAGATTTATATCTGTGCATCTAACCCACTGTGTCCAGTTCTGGGCTCCACAGTTCAAGGAGACAGGGAACTACTGGAGACAGTCCAGTGGAGGACAATGAAGATGATGAGGGCATTGGAGCATCTCTCTTATGAGGAAACACTGAGAGCCCTGGGTCTCTTTACCCTGGAGACGAGAAGGCTGAGAGGGGATCTGATCAATGCTGATTAATATCTAAAGGGTGGGTGTCAAGAGGACAGGGACAGACTCTTCTCAGTGGTGCCCAGTGACAGGACAAGGGACAACAGGCACAAACTGAAGCACAGGCAGTTCCACCTGAGCATGAGGAGGAACTTCTTTACCATGACAGCAACAGAGCCCTGGCACAGGCTGCCCAGAGAGGCTGTGGAGTCTCCTTCTCTGGAGACGTTCAAACCCACCTGGATGCGTTCCTTTGCACCCTGCTCTGGGGCAGCTGCTTTAGCAGGGCAGGTGGACTGGATGATCTCCGGAGGGCCTTTCCAACCTCTACCATTCTCTGATTCTATGATTCTGTAACCTCTGTAATAGCACTTGTTGCTTCTTTTGACTTTATTTAAAAATTAAGTCCACTACATAAACATATTTTAAAGACATGAAAAAAGCAAACATAGAGAAAAGATTTAAAATACTGACTTGCACACATAATGTTGTTGTCTTCTCTCCTTACTTTGACTGTATGCAAGAACATAATGTGTTTTGTCCAGGCCATTTTCAAAACACATGGAGATTAATTACTATGGCCATTTGTTCTGTTACAAAAAAGATAAAAATAACTCATAAGTCATGACAACAGCAAATACTGTGGAGCCAAATCCTGCATCCTGTTTGCCATTTTCTAGCCTCAGCGTAGAAGAAAAGATGTGATTTTGAGAAATGATGTGATGCTATCTTTAGGACCTCTGCAGTGTTTACACAGCGCGGGAAGTCGGTGTCTGGCGTTGCCTTTAACGACATGCAGGCATGGTTCATGAGCAGGGTGTCCTGCTGCAGGCTGTGGAAATGGACTGTTGCTAGATGGGGCTTGGAAGGGTTTGTCACACCAGTAGATATGTCTGCAGGGCAGAGACATAACCTTATAACATGTTAGGACTCAGAATCCAGAGGAAAATCTGTAGTTTTGCTCAAGCAGATTCCTTCAGCGTGTTCTGGGCATGTATTAGTGTGTAGTCATTGAGCCTTGACCACATGCTTAGGGACTACGCGGAGAGGACCTCCAGTCTTAGAGTGAGATTTAGAGGGCTGAGTTTCATCCTACCACGTGGGACATGTCCTCCCATGTAGGGGACATGAGTACTAGTATTCTTGCCCATTTGCTGGTATAACTTTAGTGTTTCCGAGGTTTCCCATCCTTGTATTATTAATAACATGGACAAGGAGATGGACTTCACCTCTGAGGTATTTTCATGGCTATAGACAAACATCTTTACATGGGCAAGAGGTCACTTTAGTGTCCCAGGGAGCGTTGGCACCATCTTTTACACAGCCTTAGAGCTCCAAATCCAGCAGTGATGCTGCCCATCAAAATACCACAGAAATATCAGCTAATGGGTCTGCATCCACCTGCCACAGGCTCCATACACCAGTACAGAAGGAGGGAGAACACAACGGCGATCCTGCAGCTTAGCCCCAAGGAGCAACTTGGCAAGAGGTGGGCTCACCAAAAACCAGCACTGGTAGCACAAGTGAACCTCGTCTCCCCTCCTGCCTCCTGCAGGAGAGAGGGAACCTGCTTAATCAGCTCTGAATCTTGGAATATTTTATGAATGAAGATTTGAGTGCAGGGGGAAGGAAATCAGTCAGCTCCCAGGTAGAGTGGGTGCTAAGGAAATAGGCTGATAAAATTGGCAGAAAAAAAGGAACATTTTAAAATGTGATCTATACATGCTTGAAACTATCTAAAACCTTAAACCATGTTAGAAAAATAATTCACAGTGCTTTGCTCCAACAGTTGTAGCTGTTTCAGATGGTAAAAGACCATCTTTTGAGAGATCAGTCTATCATGAATTAATCATGCTATCCTACCTGATAGCACTAGGCCATGGCGGTACCAGCATCGGCTGAGATGGTCAAGGACCGTTCATGGATATTCCCTCAACAGGGAGGCACGAGTCAGCCCAGGGAGGATGGGTTTGGGTCTGTATGTGCCAGAAGTGATGGCAGTGGGATGTGTAATGTGGCTCTGCAACCCATGGACTAGGATGCTCAGGTGCAAAAAAAGGCTCCCATCGCCTTGCTACTTTTTGGGGTGAGAGAGTAGCTCTTCCTTGTCTGCTTTCCATTAAGCAGTTACAGATGCAGCACAGGGCCATGTGTCACCAGCGCACTGGACCTGGGGGTCAGTATTGCGTGGCTGGTAGGATGCTCCCTTTGCATCATCAATTCCCAAGCTTTCCTCAGGTGTCAACAGGGACCAGGGCAAATTTTTAACAGAGTTATCATTCTGGGAGAATGAATTTAGTAAGCGCATGGCCATGTTCCAGCTTAGGGACAGGGATAGGCATGGTTTCGTTTCCTGGCACAGACGTGGCCGTGCACTGGAAAGGAGGACCCTGTAACCTCAGCGGGGCAGGCAGCAGGTAGCTCTGGACTCTATACCCAGGTCCAAGGACTGCTCAGATATTTTTCATTTCAGAGTGACTGGATAGAATAAACAGAGACAAACATGACTATAGTCTCCTAACCTCTTCCTCGCAGTGCTAGTGTCTGTCTGGTCCAGGGAGGGGAGAAGAGAAGCTGAGTGACTTGCTGCTGCAGTGCAAAATTGGGCAGATTCTTGTCCAGGCATTGCTCCCCAGCAGAGAGCTATGGGGATGAGCTTCTTCCAGCTAAGTCTGTCCCTCCTTTTGGTTTTTATCGCACCAAGTGCTCTGCCAAGGAGCTTGAGCCAGAGATGGCCAAAGACCAAATACGTCATCTGAGTCACATCATGTCTGGGAGCGTAGTGATGGCAGAGAGAAGGCATTTGAGGTCAGCCCTGCGTGTGTGACATGAGCAGAAAAGGATCGGGATGGTTTTTTTCTTTGTTTTTTAAATTTCGCTGGCACACGTCTTTTGTGTCAGGTCATTCCTTCACACGTATGCATGTGTGCACTTCATTACAGCTCCTTGTCTCCCTCCCTTCCTCTGCTTTGCCCCACTTCCCTCCAGTATCATCCTTCCTCCCTGGGGCTTGGAAGCTGCGCTTAGCCTCTGCAAGAAAACTGCTTCCAGCTGTGGGCTGTGACAGGCTCTCAGCCGCCGTGCAGCTGTTCTTGGGCTTCTGCTCCCTAAACCAACAGGATGGGTAGAGAAATGCTGATCCTTACTGCTGACTGTCTTCAGAAGAAGTTACCTGAGTCTGGGTTTGCAGATTGCCTTTAGACACTGTCAGCAATAGGCACAAGACCCTTCTGACAAGCTAAATCGATGTACAGGGCTACAAGAGATAAAGGAAGATTTCAGCAGGGTGGGTTGTAGCAATCTGACGTCATCCGCAGCATTAATGCAAGAAAGATCTAACGGCTGCTTGGGGAATCTCACCTTCTTGAAGAAAATTTGGCAAAAAAGGATCTTGTATGTGCTGTGCCCAGGCAGCTCTGTCTGTGACACATGCTTGCTCCGCGTTTGGTTACCTTCTCAATCTGTTACTGACTCGGTCTGGCTGGATGTCAAATACCATCAAATTCTGAAGGAAGCTGTTCAACCCTCCTTAAAGCACTGTCCCTGGCTTTGGTCATATGGCCTTGGATACTCAGGTCACTGTAGATCAAATTTCTCTTTCTGAAAGGTTAAAATTCTTGTGAACCATTTCAGCCAGCTTCCTAAGGCAACTTTCCTTTTGTGCCAAGGGCTCTTCTCAGCACTGTCCAGACAAGTTGGGTGTCTGCTTCTCTTTAAAACCAACAGGACAGAGGTGCTGGATCCGCATTCCAGAAAACACCAGAAACAGCCCAAGGACATTGGGTGAGATCAACAGCAAGTCCTAAGTGCCTGCAAGTGGGACTTGCAGAGAATTTAGTTAGTTTGGCACAAAAAGCTCTCTGCAGTCCTTAGGTCTCCTCATTTCTTTGTCACAAACATGCCCAGAACCGGCCTAGGCTGGAGGCTTCTTTCTGGTCTAAACATCACTGCAATTTGCACAAACCATAGTGTCCCTAGAAGGGCCAGGTTTTGGTCTTCCGGCATTCAGCACAGTGTAAGTGGCCATGACTACATTCATTCTTCTGCTTCAAGACTTTTGGAGGTACCATTCGGTATCTCTGAATCCAAAGGAAAGGCAGTCCTTTAGAAAAATCTGTCCCTTACAACACCAGGGTTTGCAACCCGCTGCCCTGCTGAAGAGGACTTCCTAGTAGGTAGGTAGGTGCCTCCCAACTAGCTGTCATCTCTCGACCTCTCCTGACCAAGTCTGCCTCATTATTTGCGGCTATCTTTTGCTTGTGTTTCCAAGACACATGTCTGCCTGGCTCAAGCTTTTGCTGTGAACCCTTGTTCTTCTGGCTGATTCAGCAGTTTCTTCAATTACTGTTACAACTGCCCCTTGCATGGCCGCATCGGCTTGGCTGGGCTCCTGCATCACTCATTGCTGCTGGAACAAGGGAAGGCAGACAGACGTTTGTGCATTCTCTGATGATGCACAATCTGTGTCCTGTGGTCACTGGGTAACTGTAAAATTAAAACAGATCCTTGCTGTTAACCAAACGGCATTTGCAATAAAAGGAACCTAAATACAGTGCTGGAGGGGTTGTTTTGCTGCTAACAATACGTTATAGGACCTGCTAGGAAGTTGGATTCACTACTCTATCCTCACCCCCACGACTAAGTTCACCCCCAGTTTAATGGGATTTAGAATTAGGTGGGATATTTTATGTTGATAGTATGTTCAAGGATGTTGGGGGGTTTTTTTGCTTGGACCTGGTAGGGTTGCCATTATAAAAATGTCAGAATAAAATACACAGGATGTGCTATAGCAAGCATGAAATATATAAAATACTATTCTTGAGCCTCCGTTCCTTTTTGTGCAATCCTTTTGTGACGTAGAGGATGGCCAGCTACTCCCACCTTTCTATCTAGAGACCAGGCAGGAGGACAGAGCAAAAAAGATCTGCGTTCACTGGAATTTGGATGCTTTCTAGACAACATGATGCTGGATAGTCAATCTCTGGGACCGGCAAAAGTGTCACCGAAGGTCTGGGCCTTCAAATTCCTGACAGTGCTGAGGGTTTGGCACCTCCTCTGGAAAGGTATTTTGTCATACAGAAATGACACAATTGTGTGACAGAACAACTGCTACCACAGGGACAGAAACTGGCCAGGGCCATCTAAAGCAATGACCGTCCATTTCACACGTGGGGTGAAAATACCCCATGGGGGTGAAGGAAGGCGACTCTGAGAAGCACAGGGTTGGGGCTTTCCTGGCCTGGAGAAAAGCTGGGTTTGTGCTCTGCTCCAGGTTATATCCTCAAGATTTGTGCATGTGTGAGTCCTGTTAGGATGCTGGTCAGAGGTGCGCATAGCCAAAACAAAAACCATGGAGCTATGACATGGTAATGAGGCAGGTTTCTGTAACACCAGAAAGTCCAAGTCTGGGTTTAGACATGTGAAGATGCACCACAAAACAATACCTTTGGGATTTAGCCCACAGAGCTGAAATCTGTCAAACCCACCTGTCCGATTTCCCAAGTCACTAGGCAATGGTGCAATCAGGGTAGCTGAGCCATGTTGATCTCATCAACAGTGATGAAAAATAAGCAGGTTGATCATGACCAGGTAGATTCTGTGCTCAGAGCTCCTTCACTCCAGGTCAACACAGTGATTTCTGAAGCAGATGGGATCCATTGATGTCTGAGACCTGGGGGACATTAGATTTAAGGAATTCTCTTCTCTTACACCGAAGGACTTACTGGTCCTAGGTTTCGTCTTCTTTTCCTCTAAACTCAAAGCAAGCAGACCATCATTGTCTCTTTTCAACTAAAGCACTACGAAAAAAAAGGAATGAAAATCTTTGAGGTCACTGTTGTATCCAAGATGAATTAAGGACACAGAGGCAGCATGGTTTGAAGGGAGAATACCTTTGAATAAACCAGCTGGGAAAGGGAGGTGAGATTCTAGTTTCAGAGTTTAGGCCTTCATGAACATCTGCGTTCTCCACCTATATGGTCTAATGAAAGACCCTACTTCTTCCCAAACCCTTGAAAGTTCTTTGGTAGGAGCACAGTCCAACGAGGGAGAAACCTGTCCTGTGCTAGAAATTGATTTGGTTGAGTTTGAATTAAGAAAGAAAAGGTGGAACACAATCTACGGAATAATTTAACTTCTGTTTATAGTCATTTTACGGTCTGTCATGCAGATAAATTAATGTGGCCAGTAAACTCTTCAAGACCCAGCTACAGTAACGGTCCTGCCCAAGCCCTAAGATAATTCATGAACATTAATAGATAAGAGACAAAGCTTCGAAATCAATGCTTTACACAAGGGCCAGATATTATAAAGATCAGTACAATAATTAGTTTTTTAAAAAATCATGCAGTTGAATTACTCTAGGGGTGCCTTTGTGTCTGAGGTTCAACCAGTGGATTCAGTCCTTTTAATCAGGATTAGTTCTGGAATAGATTTTGCTGGCCATGAAGCTGAAAACGTAATCCTGGCTGGCTTGTTCAGCTTTATTAAGCATCTATGACTATTTTTCAAAAGAAGACCTCTTTCTTCTCCTGACAGAAAGTCTCATCAAATACAGACAAGAGGCGAGAGGAAAGGAAATCTCAGCTTCATTGAAGTTGAAGCCAAATCTCCCATTGGTTTCACTGAAGCCAAAATCTCACCTAAGCTGCGTAACATGCTTTAAAATGCTACTGGCATGATAATTATACACAATAGACGCCACATTTCTTTTCTGGGAGAGGGGAGGCAGTGGGAGGAGAAGAGGGGAGCCTAACACACACGTTTGTCTGATCCTATGAGGCATTTACCTGTAGCATCTACTTGGCAAAAGATCTGATAAATGAACCGAATAAATAATAAAATAGGCTGTGTTTCCTCGTGTCACAATTCATAAATGCTTTCAATGTACATAAATGATCTTAAAAGAGGTACTTGCATTTCCTTTGAGGAATCTTTAAGGAATCCAAATACATCAGAACCACAGTTGCAACTTGGAAACCTGAAAGTGATCTAATGAGGCAGACCCTGTCTAATCTGATACATGAAAAACCTTTGACTTTGACTTGAAAAAGGGATTTTGCTAACCCTGACACTAATGCATCTCAATATATTATAAAGAAAACTCAGAAAACGCCCCCCAACAACTGGCAAACAATCAAACCCACTATGAGTAATCATACCGGCAGCAGAAGTGATGCTGTAAACCACTGCCTGTACCAACTCTTTCACCTTTTCACCTACTGTGTGGATCACAGTTACGCCTGAGGCAGAAGGAATTGGTTAAAGCAGCCTCATTTAAATACATCAAAAAATTAAAGAGCCACAGGCTAGCCAGAGGGGAGGGGAGAGGCTTACCTAACGGCAGCGCCTGGATGCAACCAAAAAGTAAAGTTCCTCTTTTATCCACTGCTACTCCCCTTTGCTTCAAAGCCATTAAGGCCCTAAGTCAACAAAGTGCTTAGAGACCTTGTTGAACTTTTAAAGTGGTGGGACAATTGCATGTCCTTAGTGGAGATACAGGGACGGATTGGCTTACATATATTAAGCATGTCTTCTAAGTCCTTTTGTGAATCGGGGTCTGATCTCGCTCCTACGTGAGTTAACGTGAGCACAACTCTTCAAGACAGGCAGAACCAGGTACTCCATCGTTCGTAAGCGAAGGTACAAGCCCTAGAAAGGCAGAAAGTACAAGTCTGGAATCAGTTATAAGGACACTTTGCTTTTAGATGAGTAACTGGCTATTTTTCAACATGCATTTCACTCAACGAAGAAAATGGGGGAAATGCTATTTGATACCTCACTTCTAAATCCTGCTTGGAAGACAGGTGCTGCTTTGAACGCACAGTATGGAAGATAACTGCAGGCTGGATTCCTGAGATGAATGTGAGGCAGATTAAGTCCAGACCACAATAAAGTCATCTTCTCCAGCAACATCACTCTCCTGGGATATTGAAGGCAAGCCAAAGTTCACACACTAGTTTAAGATAGTGCTAGCTAGTTTGCAGCCAAAACAAAAAGTTCAGACATAGTTTTTGATGCATTTTATTTAGAAATCTATGTTCAGGCCATGTTTGCAAAAAGCAATGAATCTCCAGCATTTATCATCAGGGCTCAGATCCAGTTGAGCCGGTTAGAGTGCCTGATTGTGCGTAGTTGCCTCATGTTAGCTATTTGCCTCGGAGCACTGCAGACCATGTTTCACAGTCACTTTGAGCAGACAATGAAGTGGTACAGCCTCTGTCAGAGGCGCTTCTGCCCCACTGCCACCTTCGCTTGCACTTCCTGCTCCCCAGTTCAAGAGAGACAGGGAACTACTGGAGAGAGTCCAGCGGAGGGCAACAACGATG
>VZSC01001158.1:6401-50080 GCA_013398225.1 Steatornis caripensis | reverse complement strand
CAACAGAACCCTCTCTTCTGAAAAAAAAAAAAAAAGAAAAATTGTGCTGAGTACTTATTTCTTGGAAAGCAAGCCCGGCACTGGCTCAAGCCTCCATCCTGGAGATCCTTAAACTAAGAACAGAAGTTCTGAGGCACTGTTTTCAGGTATCTCGGTGTACCTGTTTCTGCTAGTTCTGGGCTGAAGTTAAGGCTGCTTAAGAGAAACAGGTATGTTCCTCCTCAACATCATGCCAACCAGTTAGAGGCTGGTGAGCACGTTCAGGAGCAACGTTCCGGACCACATGTGCACACGTTGTTAGCTGTTAGTGAGCAACAGGACTGCAGGCAAACGGCCTGAACTCTGAGGATGGCTCAAACTATAATTATAGAAAAACTGCTCAGCTTCTGAAACTGAGCGCCATGTTTAAATCACTACAATAACTCCATTTCAGTACTGGCTTTCTAAAAGTCCAGCCATCCGCAAGTCTGACAACACCCGTAGCTTCAGGGAGTAATAAAATCAACATGTGAAAAGAAAGAATACTCTCCTGTAGTATACACTGGAATTTGGTCCACTGACTTTTAAGGAAGTAGGAGGCTTTACACAAGTTTCAGATCTACCCTAAGTTCTAATAGTAATTAAAACCAAAACAAGCCAAATTAAGATAGATATGGAACTTCTGCTGATACACATTGCAGAAGATTAATAAAATAAACCACACAAGGAAATAAAATAAAAACAAAGTTAAAGAACACACTAGTAGATTAGTCCCAGCTTCTAATATATATACCACAGAATCTTTGATATTGAAGCGAATGGCAGAGGACTCTGGTAATAGCCAAAAGTATAATTTAAAAAGACCATTAAAAACTTGATACAAACTCGGGCTGTGAATCTCAGAGCCCATGCATTGTATAAACTTCTTTTCTACAAAGTGCTTGTATATGACCTAAGGTATTACATTTAGGAATCTCACCTCTAGTCTCCGAGGGATTGCAGCATCTTCATGTTTCTTCAGTTCCTCAAAAGTACGTAGCTCCAGATGAGCCTGTTCTATTTGGTCCCACAAATCATTCAATTGTTTGATGAGGCCCATTGCCCGAGACTGATAACCACCAAGCAAGATCTTCAGCTTCTTCTCCATCTTGGCAGCCCTCTTTGCTTCGGTTGTCATATGACCTCTGTTGATCTGCCAGAAGGAACCCAAGAATTATTTTACTTATCCAGAACTCAGAAGTCAAGAAAAAAAAAAAGTAGCAAAAGTGTATCTGTGGAACTGTATTCAGTCAACAAAAATCAAAGAACTCGATCAACAAATCATACTGCAGATTTTATAACAACCAAGATTTCTAGATTAAAACCTTTACAATATAAATACATTATTCCAACGATGTAGTCCACTAGCCAAAACAGAGGTGATGACATACTGTATGAGGACAGCTTTATAGATAGGAATGGTTGCCGTTGCCAAGCTAAGTAAGCAGCCAAGTCACATGACAGCTTGCTATGCCACATCCCACTTACACAGGAGCTTTGCCTTAGTAAAGAAAAACTAAATAAAGGTATTATGTTCCTCGTTCTCAAAATTATATTCTTAGTCTGCAAAAACAGACACATCTTTCAGTCCTTCTGCATATCCCAACAGGATTCATTTGAATCATATTCCATGAAGTTAAAGGGCAATCAGGAACGTTAAGGCAGCTCTGAAAATTGACTCTGTTGCAGAGAACCATAACACAAATGTTTACACTGGTCTGGGTGAATGGCAATCACAGAATGGTTTGGTTGGAAGGGACCTTAAAGTTCATCTCATTCCACCCCCTCTGCATGGGCAGGGACCCCTTCCACCAGACCAGGTTGCTCAAAGCCCCATCCAGCCTGGCCTTGAACACTGCCAGGGAGGGGACATCCACAGCTTCTCTGGGCAACCTGTGCCAGTGTCTCACCACCATCATCGTGAAGAATTTCTTCCTAATATCTAATATCTAGGAATTTATTCCTTATATCTAATACACAGGAATATCTTCCTAACATCTAATCTAATGTTGGGGCATGGAAGCACTGCAAGGAACAGCAGAAGGGACTATTAGAATGGAATCCTGCCACCTATCTGCACCCCCTTTCTCAGGACAGTCACATCAGGAGACAGAGGATTAAGACTAAATCCTCGTAACTCACAGAGGTGGGACAGGATGGAGACATCAACTACAGTCTGCTTCTAAAATCTATGAAACATAAATAAAAACAACAACCACCAAAGAAATGAAAAAACATGGTCACCATCCCAAGAAGAACCCAGATGACATGATGAGAACCCAACACGCAGGGACCCTTCATTCCTGGTGTCATCATAAAGCATCTCAGAAAATCTGCTTGGATTCAAATATCTCAGTAGCTGAATGCTGGACAGATTACCTGATTAAGTGTTCAAGGTCAGGTTGGATGGGGCTTTGAGCAACATCATCTAATGAAAGATGTCCTTGCCCATGGCAGAGGGGTTGCACTAAATTATCTTTAAAGGTCCCTTCCAACCCATACCTTTCCATGATTATGTGTCTTAGTGTTCATAAGCATGTGAGTATGACACTGTAAATACGTGAAATTGGTTTTGTTGTAAAATAAAGTAACCTCACCTATCTATAAGGTCTCCCATTCCGCTTTACTACATTGTTATAAGGTTGTAACATTATTCCCTGCTACGCCATATGAAAAACCTGGTGCTCCCAGGAGCCTCTCTACCAACACTGCTTTTGCACAGGGCTTTTCCCTTATGGATCTCACAGCAAGAAGTTAAGGAGGTCTTTAGCTAACAGACAAATACTGAGACAGCACAAACACTCAGCTGCCTAAGGTCAGTAGCAAAAGCCAGATGCAAACTCCCACAATTTACAATCCGATAGCATTCACAACAGATACGACAAAGTGATGAGATTGAAATGTGGTATCAAAACCACAAAGCAACTGGTGTGCTAGGCATGAAGCGCTCCTTCCTGTGCCATGCTGGTAAGTGCTACCTGCTGTGCCCTGGATTTAGAAGTTGTAGTTTCCCCAAAGTTGTCCAGGTCAGTCCTCTAAAACCATAATCCACACATAATCCATAAACGTACAAGTGATACAAATTACAAAAACCCTGACAACTGTGACACAATGCAAATAAACAAGCCTATTCACGTTAACATGTTATAAATGTTTTACATAATGTTTATAAATAGCAAATGTAAGAGAAGCCTTTGCGTATTTTTATACATGTATTCAGTGAGGCAAAATTAAATGAGAAGTAAAAGCATGAAATGGCCATCAGCATTTTTAAAGTCTGATAGATGGCATCAAAGAAATCTTTAACACTGAATCACAAACCAACAAATGACAGAGGTCTATACCACTGAGCAACACTGTGGAGAGGTGTAACATTTCACATCTCTAAATACGGATATAAGGTTCCTGGTGGGGTTTTTATGCTACTTCCTTTAAAAAAAAAAAAAACAAAAACAAAAACAAAACCCACACCACCCTTTTTCTGAAAGCATTGTGTGAAAGACGCCAAACTCAACAAAAAAGCAACCAGGCTTCTCAGATTTTGATTTTTGCCACAGTGAAAGACATATTAGTGCAGCAGATAAAGAAAAATGTGTAAGTTTCTCAAGTGTTAAAATATAAAAGCTGAACTTGGAGCCACAGTGGCTCCATCACCCATCCTTGCCTCCTCGAAGCTTTCCTGGTGAACACTCTCACATACCAAGGAATTATCACCAATCAACCAAACAGCAGAAGCTTTTCACTGCTTTGAACCCTACAATTACCAGAGGTACGATCTTATAGCACTGAAACTAAACTCCATGGGGAAGGAACCGCTTTCTGATCTGTCCTGTGCAGTGGTAACTACAGTCAGGCGGACAACCCCGGTCACCAGGACTAGTGCAGCCGTCAGAGACCTGCGCACCAAGCTCTCGCAAAGTGCGTTTCATCAACCTTTCAACCGTCCAACTTTATTAAAGTACAGTCCATTATACAGCTGCATGTCTCTGTAAAATGCTCTACTCCTTAACAATTTATTCACTCATTTAAAACAGTTTTAGTAGGTGGTGCAGAGATAAACAAAGTGCATGGTCAAGGGAGCAAACTGTTAATGGGGGAGTGAAAGAGAAATTTGACTTCCTGAGCTGTCTACTTTGCTCCAGGGGAGAGAGATGCAGACTGCTATGCTTTTCAGATTCTGTTTGCAATGTAGACTTAAGCTATGCCCAAGGTGCTTTAAGCATACAGAAAGGCGCCTCTTTTTCAATATTTATATAAATCTAGAGAAAATTAAATAAATAGATTAGGGATTTGTGAGGATAGTCTCTGATGGAAAAGTATGAAAGCTTTAAATGTCTTCACTGGTAAATAATATGCTATTACTGCAACAACAAATACAGCTGTGCAGTAAATGAACTATTTTCCAATTACTGTTTCTTGGATGAAAAAAGTGTGTTGAGAGCCACTGACATTTAGAGATCGTGGAATAGATGGATGCACAGGCAAACAGAATTTTGTTTGTTAACAGAGGTCTAATGTAACAAAGATCAATTGCCCCATGTTGTTTCACAGCATTACAGACAACACAGAGTATGCTTTCGTGTGAAATGACTCCAATTGGAATGTCACTTTTCTAGAACAGGTTAAAAACAACCACGTAGAAAAGTTCCACTGTTGTGTCGTCCTGAGGGAAGATCTGCCAACAACCTAATTTTCTAATAAAATGTTAAACATTGAGTACCTGAGGACACAAAATACAGTTATAAGCGCTATCTCACCGTACAGAAAAGAGACTGATGAAGGCATTGTGGTCAGAAGTCCTGAATTATCTGCATGCTCTAAGTACCACCAGCAGTGGCAGCAGTACTGGGTTGGTCTCGCACTTTTACACACTTCAGCTGGGATTCACTTTGCTTGGCTTTAGACATCCGCATCTGAGCTTGTCACCCAAGGTCTTCCCATAATTAGGAGAGAAACTGGCAACTCTAGGGCATGGCTTATCAGATCCAGGGCCTCAGAATGAGACGAAGCATGCTGCTGAAGTGCTCGCCACTGACTAAGACGGGAGCACAGACTGTGTGCTCAGACACAGTTACCTAAGGTCAGGTGGATCAATCCCACCTTAAGTGTGTACTGTTTTAATGTATGAAATATAATAAAGCGTTTTTTTCACTCCAAGAAAAACCGAAGCCAGTTCAAATCTAATGCTTATTATAGTACCAGACCCTGATTATTCAATCACTCTTGAAATTTTCAGACAATGAGAACTGGACTTAGTATTTCTGAATTGTTTTGAATATAGGTTCTTACTTATAACTAATAGACCTCCTTAGGTTGTATACTGCTATTCAGCCCTTGCTTTTCAAGTCAGTTCCTTGTCTATCTTGGATTATCACAGGACTCATTGCTGTAAAAAAATGGAGAGGAAAAAAGGGGGAGAGGAAAAAAGGGGGAGAGGAAAAAAGGGGGAGAGGAAAAAAGGGGGAGAGGAAAAAAGGGGGAGAGGAAGGAAAAAGGCTCCCAAGTATCTAAACCCAGAAATAACAGCCCTTCTCTGCTTCCTTCTTTGCTTGTAGAAAGAAATGTGAACACTCATCACCTTTCCTCCTCCGTCCCAACTACAAGATTTTAGGACCTACTACGAAAAGGTCAAAAGGAGGTCTCAGCTTTTGTAACAAATACTATTTATTAAAAATTGCTGACTGCTGCATTAATGCCAACAACTCCATATAATTTTTAGTTCAAGCTTCATAAAATTTTAAGGCTCAGATACCAATCTCAAAATTCCAAGCAGTTATGAAGAGGTGTGTTTAAACAGTAGTCTACATTATTTGCTTAAAGCTAAGAAATAGATTTTGGTAAAATCTGACAACCATTTCCCCCCTGAACCTAGCAGAAAACGTAAAGACATTTGAAAGATTTCTCCGCTTAGTTATTTATTTTGTACTGCTCCTTGGCCGGCTTTGGTTCCACTGACTTTTGTACCAGCTATAGCAAAATGAGAACAGCATGTACAGTCATGGGGTAAAATGATATATGATGTTAGAGCAAGTGTGAGAGCCTCATCCCATCCCAAATCTCTTATGTAAAAGTCTTCCCTCATGACTAGTGGAGTTGTGCTCAGCTTTCAATACTGCACTAGAGATCCAACGAAGAGAACGCAAAACAGAGTAACAGACATAATCAGAGGTCTATAAAACATGATCTGGAAAAGGGAGACTGACTGAAAAAACAGGGTTGGGTTTTTTTTTTCTCCATCTAACAAAATAAAGAGAAAAATGAAGACAGACACAACAACACGTTTCAAATACTCCAAAGATCATAATGAAAAATTAGTCTGTTCTTACGTCCACTCAGAAAGGAAGAGGGATTTAAATTTGGCAAGGAAATTTTAGATAGGAGGTTAGTTGTAAGGTTTAACTTAGGACACCAAAGAACAGGGAAAGACTGATTATGAGAACAAACATCCACTGGGAAAGATCTAAGAAAAACTGACCCTGAGGAAAAAAGGGCTCAAGTGCCTTCAGAATTGCATTTTCACAATTGCTCATCTCACTAGCTTACTGAGGACACATCTCCTCAGTTCAAAGGGCTGTTTTTCCCTATACTGACCGTTTGATTTTCCTTCCATTAAATGTGCAGCTTCTGGTAAATCCCTAAACAGCATTAAGCTCTCTTGTCTTTTAATTGATCTTAATCATGCCTGATGGATAAAAAACACGGAAGAAAAACCGATGCATGTTCTTACTAGAGCCATTGTTAAAAAAGTAAACCGACTTGTTCTGTGACCTTGGAGAATCAACATATCATCATAAAGCTGCTTAGCTTGTGCAGAGAAATCCTCTGCCAGCTTCAGCTACGCTGGCTGAACAGGTTACTCTTGGAACCTCTGCAGAACTACTCCAAACGTTACTATAACTTCCTTCCTCACCTCAGACCCGCAAGTGGCCCTTCCATGCTCAATTCTGCTGGCAGGAGCTGGATTAACGTAATTTAAATAGCAGGGTTTGTGAACTTGCCTCATACTGGCTCAGTCAGCCGGAGCAGCTGGAATGAGACAATGCACACTACGACACAGCCTTCTGCTCAACGCCAGGTCATTCCGAACAGGTTTCACCAGCATTTCAAACCACCCCAGGCACAACGATGACCATTAACACTAGGGCATCCTCTGTGCATGTGTGTGACCTGCCTTTACAAACTTGATGGTGCACTCCACAATAGCAGGTTTTTAAACAAAAATTCATTAATTGCTCCATTTAAAAATATTTTTCCACTTCCGTGCTCTTGGACAGAATTCTCCATTTTTTTTGTCTTGAAGCACTGTTTCATCTGTCTACAGTTTGACCAGGTGAAGTTCTCTCTAGAGCCTAGCTCTTACCTCTGAGTTAGTAAAAGGTAACAGTCAACTGCTGGAAACTGAGGCTTGGGGTTGCCATCAAACAAAAAATCTCATTTCCAGTGTACAACAGTATGGGCTCAATCTACCAAACTGGCATTAAAAACTAGCATTAATTAGCTCAGCTAATCAACTCAAACCACTCCATGGCTCAACACAATTTCGGCACTCTGCTGTGACACCGAAGATGACGCTTACTTAACATACGAGGGGGTATGAGGATCATTAAGAAAAGGTGACAATCAGTATTACAGCAGTCAAAAAGGGACAGAGTCTATAGCTCTCAAGAGATGAGAAAGCAGGATTTAATTCTAATTGACTGGGATCACACAAAGTTTATCATGAAAAGATTCAGTCATAGATGATCCCCAAATTAAGGCACTGCTGGTATGCAACTGCAACTTCACAACTGAAACTAGACCAAACGTTCAAAGCTCGCATGGGAACTTAAAGCTACCTTTCCCCAGTTTAATAAGGAAGCCTCAACATAAACTCCTATATTGTACTTTGTTATGTAGATCATATATCATTAAGACTTACTAGTATCTGCAGAAAACTATTCTCTCTACTCATAGTCAAAACTAATAACCTAAGAGGAATCTCCATGTGAACTATGTTTCAGAAATTATGATGATCTGCCTTCAAACGTCGTAACTCAAGTTGGTAAGACTGTTGAGCAAAGACAGTACAGGGTACATCATCAAGAGCAAGTGTTCCTACAGAAGTTCAGAGCATCCAACTATCTAGATCTAGAATAATCCAGAAAGTTACTGGCTAAGGTAGCAGTCACTGCTGATCTACAATGATGACATTAAAGTCCACTTTGAATATCTTTATTTGGAAAATGCTTCTAAGAGTAGCAGTATTATCAGTATATCATAATCACGTATACCACAATCACAGCAGAAATACATCTAGAACAGCACAGTTTAAGAAGAAAAACAAGTAATTTATTTTTACTAAGCTTTTCTGAATACTCTCTACCTCACCCTGGGGTGGGAAGGGGGGACCCAACAACTTACGGTAAGATCACAGACAGCAACAACTACCTCAGGCTAACAGCTTTGATTAACTGTAAGCAAACATGGGTTACTGCTGTGTCTGACGAGATAATACCGCAGCAAGTACAGTGTAATTACCTTCAAAAACTATCACTACAAACCCGGAGTTCTTGGACTGCTCTCTTCCAGAGAAGAGGCTAACAATCTCCTGGAAGTTCACGCAATAAACAAGTCAGCAAACAGCCTGGTTCCTTCTCAATACATAGCAGAAGCCCCGTGATCAGCTCGCAGCAGTCACTAGTGCTCTATTCCAGCAGCTACTATCACAGAAGTATAAATAAAGCAAGATACTTTCTGAGCAGCAACTCACACTGGCCCAACACCACAGGTTCTGACACTGCTTCACATTAGGACAGGCTTTAAAGAATGACAGGTCTGCAGACGAGGTGGCTTCCAGCAAAAGACTGTATCAATTTATACTTTTCTCTGTCCAAACACAATTTTCATTTTCAACAGTGATGGTGTGCAAAGGCCTTTTGCAATGAAGACCTGTGTCCATGCTGAACTTCATTTCTAAGCACAAAAGTTCCCACTATGAACTACATTTCCAAATGTGAAACCTGAATTCACCAACCACCACAGGGAAAAATAAATGGTTTCAGACATGGAGGGGGGAAAAACCTCCCACCATACTACGAGCAACTGGCCAAACAAAAAGTAAATGCTATGCAGTCTAAGCTTATTTTTAAAGAACTTCTTTTACTGCTCATTTCCAATGTCTTGGCCCATCCTGGACTGAGGACATGCGGAAGAAAGGTTTTTTCTACACAAAAAGGAGTTATCATGCCCCTCAAAAATTAGGACCTTAGAAGAAAGGCTGGCACAGTAGTACAATTTGAAGACAAATTTCAGGCTCGTGGGCAAGATCACAAAAATAAGAACATGAAGAACACTCTTACTGATGTTCATCTGCTTCCTTGCAAAGGTCCCAAAGTCAAAAGTAAGAGAACCGGTATAAAATCAACTAGCAGCATTTTCCTCTGAAAATATCTGTTTAAGAGCAAAAATACAGTTCTGTTTCCCAAAGCTGTTCAATTGGCAGTCTGGAAAATGTCTTTAAGAATTAACCAGTTACATTCGAATAAAACTAGATCTGCTTTCCTCCTTCCAGCTCATGGTCATGAAGGTTTCAGGGTGGGTAGCTGGTAACTGTAAATGTAATTTGTGGGGAAAACCAAGGATGTAAGTAGTTAATTCACCTAAAGAGCAGTGAACAATGTGGGGTTTTTTTTCAGACTTCTAACATGCAAAGATACAAAGCTCCAGGCCGACTCAACAAGCTGTGAAATGGAAAAAGACAACTACTTTCCAGGTAGTACGAGTATACTCGAAGACTTAGTAGTTTTAGATAGTGATTTCCAGCTACAGGTCTACAAGTGCTTTGCAAACATAACTACAGAGCCCCATAATGCAGACATTACTCTTCTCCCAGTGACAGAGGAACCAAGGCAGACATTAAGATCTCATTTTGTTTCACTGATCTGAGGTGCTCTAGGTGCCTCTGTAATAAAAAAACAGGAAACTCGTGAGGGAAATTCAACTCTCAAATGGGCCAAGCTGCTCTCAGGAGGTGCCTCATCTCTACCAAAACCAAAGGGATCCTATGGCAATTGAAGCTTTGTTTTAGTAAGGAGGCTAAAATAAGGCATATCACATCCAAACTCATGGGACTTGCTCAAAATCAGGCAATGCACACTCCCCTGCGCTAGAAAGAAAACACAAGATTTCTGGCTAAATCTGTTTATCTTCCTTGGCACATTTTTTCTTCCTGTAGACATAAATTATCCTTGGCAATACAAAAACTTTTATTTATTGCTTTCCTCATTATACGTTATGGGTTATCTTCATTGTGGATCTCTCAAATTTTCTGGAATTCTGCAAGCAAAGACGTGATGTGTTATAGCTAAGCTGATCTAATATCCAGCTGCTATGGAAAGGTATCTGCTGCTTAATCCAGCAATAATGAATTTTCTGCCAATTCAATGAACTGATCGAGATCACCACAGTTACAAGAACACTGGGTACAAGGTCAGAGGTAATGGCAGGGTACAGCTGAAGAAAAGTAAGTAGCACTGACCCTTTTTGGCACAAGCTAAAATATCAGAGCATCCTAGCTATAGCACAAACTGCATGGTAACTATTCCAGTAAACAGTAAAAGGGTTGTCATACAGGTAAAGACAATTCCTAAGAAACCTGCCATATATCCGGGTTACCCAGGAGAAGTATATACTCTCCAAAACTGCTACGCTAAATACAGGTACTCTGATGATCAACTGCACGTTAAGCAGAGATCAGACACTGCAACAGCAGTCTCACATAAACAGTCAGAATCTATTAGATTCTGAACAGCTTGACAGTGAAGACCACTGATAACCCTCAGATGTGATCGTCTGGTGTCAGCTACATTCCCAACAGACCTTACTAAAAAAAAAAGCATATTCTACAAAGGCAACACAGTAGTACAAATGAATATATGTGACCGTAAAAGCAGACTACTCAGGGATTCCACCATATTTTAGTTTTATGAGTAATTTCTCTATTCCTAGTCTTACAAATTCTCCTTATTTTCTCCAGGTGTTTTCTCAGTAACGGCACATCTGAAAATCCAAAAGAAATCACAAGCTTTACAAGTATGTAAACTAGACGGAAAACAAAATACAATTCCTGTAAACTAGTAAGTGATACACCTTGCAGCAGAGTGTACCATGTAACCCATAAAACTCCAGCTAAGCAACTGGCTTTCAACGTACATTAATTCAGAAGACTTTTGCTGCAACCTAAGCAAAAATGGACACTTTGCTCCGGTAAATTACCATCCTGGTGTGTCTTGGATATTGCAAATAGGTAAGCTTTGCATATATAGTGTAACTAGAGCTTCCTCCCCTGTAGACTTTCAATAGTGTTTATAATTCCGCAATCAACTGAAACAATGAGGTTAATTACCACAGTTTTAATAAAAATATTTGCATGCTGCAAGCCAACATTATGAACCATCTTCAAAGGAAAAGTAATGCTGGCAGGAAGTTTCTGTGTTACAAACTATGAAGGAAAGCAACTAGCCTGTTAAATAGATGTCTCTATTATCTCATTTCATCCGATAAGGTTCCTAGTTTAACATACACCTTACGTAGGAATGCTTTTCTTTATAAATATATTGCTTGGAAGAGAAGGGAGTACAAGGTATTGCAGAGAACTGAAGCAGTTACTAAATGCAACCATGAGCATCAGAAAACTCCCATTTCTGAAATGACTAGCTCTGCAGTGTAGCCTAGCCTCAAACAAATATGCTAGACTTCCAGAAGCTACCAGAAAGAGCAGAAAATTCCACCAGGATTCAAGCAAATCTAAGCTGTACCGCAGACACATAGTGAGGCCACAGTGATTCACTTGCACGGACCTGAAACTCCCCACGCATTATTCAAAAAAGTTCACATACTAATCTTATAATGCTTTTAAGTTGCGTTAAGTAACACATTCAAAGAGTCCAAAACCCTCAAAATAAAGGAGAAGTGAAAAGTATTACCAATACACAGCAGTACATTCCAATATTAAAATTACTGCCGAGTCGCACATTACTTTTGAAGATGCCTGGAAAGGATACCTAGCCAAACAGAAGCTCGCCACAACTGCTCCACTTTGCCTCCTCAAGTTCATCAATAACAGCACAAATCTGTTTGTGATATCACCATCAATTTCAGAAAGATAAATGTCATGTCAACATACACAAAGCTGCCACCACTAAATCATTCAGGCAGTGAAAACAGGCCAATTAGAGAAAGACGACTGTTTGTCCACGCCATCAATCCACCCAGTAATCGCCGAGCAATGAAGACAGCGCTAGAAATAGCTGGCTTTTTTTTTTCGCACAGGATCTGCAGGGTGTTAGCAGTCCCATATGGAAGTGTTAGACAGTGACTACCCGATGTGCAGCTGGCTCTGGCAAATATCACTAAACTCTCACGGTGTTTTCCCTAATGATCTTAGTGCAATATGAAGGGGGAAGAAGCAGCCCCAAAAGCTGACCAACATCAGTTTCTGTTGCTGGCGAACCCTTTTTTACAGTTTCTACTCTTCTCTCAAAGGAAGCTAACAGTACAAGCAAGTATCTTGGGGTATTGAAAGCTGAGCTAATATTCCTGTTTTTCATTATGGTTGTCTGATACTTCCCATTAAAATATCTATTTCAACTGATACTGCTTTCAGGCAATTTTCCTTGGAAAAACATTAAAATGAAGGTGGGTTTTGGCCATTGCTGATAATGGGTTCGGGGAAAAAAACCTGCCGTGCTTTTTTCATTGTATATTCATTTGTTCATTAAACTGCTATGCTTTTTATTTATTATTTAAAAAAATATTCATTTGGTGACCTCTACTCTTCCACAAAAACAGTTAGAAAACTGTATATGTATATCTTGCTTTTAGGAAGGGCCTTTTAAATAGGTCAGGCAACAGAGGTGCACTAAACTGCATTGTGCACACGCTTGGGAGGGATATTCAGCTCAGATTTAACTTTGCAAAGAGTCCACCTGCACTCAACAAACAGCGAGTTGTGGAAGGCAGCGCAGTACTTTCCTTGCACCTGCAGCTGTGCGGAAGAGCAAGCTCTGATGGCCCTGGGTGCCCATTTTCAACACATATACAAGCTTGCTCCCTCACTTCCCTGTAAGCGTACCAAGCAATTAGCCTTGTCCAGCAGCGCTCCAAGCTCCCAGCTAATCTGAAGAGATGTAACTACACTAGCGAGACATGGAGTCTCATGATTTCAGCAACTGATTGCAGACACAGCGAGCTGGATTTTGTTAACTGTCTTCCATGGAGTCCCACGCAATGTTGGTAGCAAACAAAACTCAATTTTTTTCTTGGCAAGATCTCCAATTTGTATTTTGCTTCCTGGGCGACTGTCCTGGACTACGCAGCAATGAGCACTTACAGAACAAACAAATGCAACAGGAGTTTGACAAATGGATGACTTCTGTGCTTCAATATCCTTAATAAGCATACCACCATTGACTACTCATTTAAATATTGGGAGGAGAGGAACAGAAATCAACACAGCACAAGCCCACACAGAAGTAACCATTTTAGACTTCAGAAATAGTGCGCAGCATAGAGGCACAGGGCCACACACTGAACAATAAAGAGAAAACAAAATATTCAATAGCTACTCATTAAGCAAGTACCATCCACCCCGTGCAGTAAATGAGTCTGTGGAAAAGCTAGGCTTGTAATCATGAAATTAAAGACTGTCTCATAATGCATATGCATAAGCAAATTAAGGCTGCCAGAGTAAGGTTGCTTGTGCATTCCCTAACTTTGACTGTTTGACTTTGCAACTTTAATAATGCACTTCTAATATAGTTTTGGGCGTAAGATATTTAAATTTCAAAAGCATTTGTACACAAATTAGGTACAGCTCTCAGATTGCTGGCGTGATGCCAGCACAGACCCTGCCGCCACGCAAGCTGGCTGCTGTGCTCAGATACTGTTTTTGTGGAAAAGAAGAGTAGCGCGGAGCATAGGAGAAGAGCACATCAGCCAGCGGGTAGAGTTGGGCAGNCTCAGATACTGTTTTTGTGGAAAAGAAGAGTAGCGCGGAGCATAGGAGAAGAGCACATGAGCCAGCGGGTAGAGTTGGGCAGGGCAATGGTGCTCTCTGCTGGGTGAGCAGCTGCACAACAAGTGCTCTGGCATTCATGCTAAAAACCACTTGGCTACTGGGGTACGTGCAGGTGAACTGCTCCTGGCCCGAGTGGTTGACTAACAACTGTGGAGTCTACACCTGGAGGACATTTTTGACTGACAGACTTTACAAAACATGCACTCATGCTGTATTTCAGGTGTATGAATCATGTGAAAATTCAGCCTTTCTGGCCTCTCTCTCTCTCTCATGTTATTTCTGTGGTAGTAGCTGATGAGAAGGTTTACTTCTAGCAACAGTAGCCATGTTGATGTGAAATACAGAAGAACTTAAAAAAATCGTTTCATTTTACCATAGCAAAATAATAATCTCACGCCTGCGTAATTTAGAGATACTTTTACACGAAAATGGTATTTTGGAAAACAGTTGCTGACTTACTGCAAGTCTGAACAAACACACGTTCTGTGGGAAGAAACCATTTAAAATCAGGTTACTTTTTATCACGAAAGCTGTCTATTTTTGTGTTTTGTGTGGGGTGTTTGGGTGAAACTCTAGAAAGGGGACAAGACAAGGGAAGTCAGCATCAAAGGGCTTGAATTGCCACCTTCTACTTAGTGCACCATACCTCAGATGATTTCCTCTCCACACACAACTTGCTCAATCCCAGGACACCCTGCCAAATCTGAATACCTCGTTGAGTTAAGGCCTGTGACCATTGCATTTTGAATAAACGGATGCGAGCATGTTGACACTGGAGAATGCTGTACTCCACAACACAGCAGAAAAAGATGTAGTTTCAATTCTTGATCCCTTAGAGCCCTGCCATACTACTGAAACTGCATGCAGACACGATGGTGAAATGTTGCTACCTGAATTCTGTTTTGTACTTGCAGAAAGTTATTAGTTATGCAAATGCACAACTGCAAACTCAAAATACGAGTTTAAAAAGCAGTCAGAAGAAGTCTACTATTTCCTGATAAAGTGGAACAGGATCACAAACATCCAGTGTTGTCTATTTTGGCGGGAATCACTGGACCTTCACGTATGTAACAGTCAATCAGAAACCAAACCTTAAGTTGGAAAGAGAACTTGAGAGGAGTTTTGGGACAGAGACATCATTTTTAAGCATCCTTCTCTGAAGTATCTCATACCGGCCACTATCAGGGACAAAGTGCAAAACTAGAAAGATCAGGTATCTGATCCACTAATAGCGATTAAGAAAAGCAGCAAAAAAACCAACGTGGAGTTAAGAGAGAGCAGAACCTGGCCTACTCTCCAGTCAAGAATAAAGTGGGTGACATGAGCAGTCTTACAGCTAATAGTGCAAAGAGAGGCTGTGTGGGGGAATACTCCAGGGATATTTCAAGAAAAAGAGGAGGATGAGAGAAGGTGATTTAAACACCTCAAGAACAGCTATGAACTCCCTAGGAGAATTCCTCAACAACCTTTTCAAAGGAATCGCACCAAAAGACCTGAATGATTTATAAAGTAACCTGTAACTCTTAAACAGAAAAAAAAAGCAACAAAACACACAGGGAGAAAAAAAAAAAAGTGGGTGCAAAAAGCAGAAAAAAGCAACACTGACCTCAAGTCTCTTTTCAAGTGACTCTATCCTGTCTTTTTTGCTGGCCAAGTTAGCTCTTGTGTAGCGGCTCTGTCCAGGCAGGTATAACACTTGGCTGTAACATTCTTCCCACACCTGGTTATAAGCTTCACTTGAGAGCTCTCCATGCCCCATTCCTTGCTTTACCACTTCCATCTCTTGTGCCAGTAGATCCTGTGCCTGTTGGAAATGATAAGAAATGAATTGCAGTTACAATAGACAGGATACAAGAAAATTCCTTTTGTTTTCAATCCTTTAGCGTGCAATTCATGGGGGCAGTTTCTCTTTTCATACTAAAAGCTCACCATCAGGTTAAGGTAACTATGAAATCTAACACAGATGCTGTGGATTATAAATGAAACCCAGGCTACTCACAGCACAACTATCCCTCATTTTATATAATTTGGCCAAACCTGACATCACTCTGCTGTACCTAATGAAAGCTGTAGCACAGTTAGATACTTCATCTTGTTAGAGAAGAAAAGAGATAAAAGCAAGGACCTTGAGGGGAGGGAGAACTGTACAGACAGAAGCAGCTGTTCTACGAAACAAAAACCACTTTTCATTTCCTTTTGCTTGCCCTTCTCCACACAACTTGGAAAGTCAACTCTAAATATTAAGGGGCGAGCTGCGTAAGCTCCATTGCAGGAAATACCACTCTGACTTTAAGTAACACACATTCTGTTACTAGAGAACTACTAGCATCATATGAGCATTCCGCTATTTCCAGTTTAGTTTACAAAGTAACTTACAGGGAACTGAAAAGATTCATGTTGTTCTCACAACTCTTAGTATTTCTGACAAATAGCCTGGCCCACAAAACTACACAGGTACCTAGGTCCTTCCAATTTTATCTGTAAATAAAAAATCAAAATATTTTTGCTGATTTCGACTTCATCGGTTGTAAGTGCATGTCTTCTCCTTCAACAGGATTTCTATGTGCACCACAAATTTCCGTACCAGCAGTAGATATCTCACTACAAGCAGATATATGTTTTATAACAGCGTATTGCCCAGGAAGTAATTCATGTATCGCCGGATTAGATTATTCCAGGGATATCAGTGAAAATTAATTACTTGCCCTCGATGGTCAATACAGATAAAATAGGAGTACTCTAACCACACCTAACAAAGTTAAGTCTTTTTAAAAGCTTCACTTTCAATTAGCCTCTATTTGTACACTGTGAGGAACTACTTAAGGCTGTTAAGTTGTGGCACCAAAACAGTTCCACAGCTTTAAGAGCTCAGCACACTGTGCTTAACATCACTGCTAATCCCTCCCAAAAGAGCACTATTCATCAGGAAAAGAAAGGAGCATTTTATGAGGGCATTTTAGTAGGAAGATGTTCTAAAAACAAATGAAGAAATAAAGCAAAACAAACAAGCCTCAGATGAGAGCGCAGAGACAGGAAAACTTCCTAGTTTGAATATTATTTCGGACAAAGAGGGAACGTTACACTGCATGTCAGAGAGCAAGCAGGAGCAAGGATGCAAAAAACTTCTGCCCATCAGTTAGGAGATAAAATTTCCAAGGACTCTTCCAGACAAAAACTACTGGACTGTTGTAATAGTCTCTAAGGGAAGTGATAGAAAATCCAATTCTCATTGCACTTCAAAACAACCAGACAAAGCACTCACAGAGCATTCCTAAGGGAACAATCTGACACTGGCAGGGCAGTGAGATTCATGATCTAACTGTATTTTCCATCTTTTAACTTCTTCTGCCCAGAAATCTTCAAGTATAATTTTTCATTTAACAGCTAACTGGAAGTACATACTGTTCAGTGTTTCTCATTTTAGGCTTTGGATTCATTGGTCAGATATGGTGAAGGAGACGGATTTAAAATCTGCTTGTCCATCTTTAGAATCACTTTAAAGTAATATGGGATGTAGGTGTAGAGATACCACAGCTATCGTCAGAACATGAGTCTCAGACAGCAAGAGTCTGCGTAGAACAGATGACTTAGTGTCATGTGATTTTGTCCTTTTCACTCATTTTTATTCCTGTAAGCGTCTGCTCAAAGGTTACTGGCACAACTTCACAGGTGAAACTCTTTGAAACAGCTAACCACAGCACTGTCTTTCTGTCACTTGGCAGCAAAAGGCAAACATCTGTAGCTGGTTAAATAAATGAACAACCCAAACCAGTACCCTTGGTGCAGGACTGCTATTTAACTTGGGATTACAATGCAAAAGAGGACAGTGTGACCTGCCAGCCTACTCATTTCAAACAACAACCTATTCTGCCTGCTCAGCGGTTTTTAACCAGGTACGCTTTAAGATCAGTTGCCATAGCCCAGCAGGCTCTGCACTAGCACAGCTCTGTTGGATCAAGCTTGACAAGCATAACTAAACAACTTGATTTGCTGCTCCAAGTTATAAGACGGCTACCACTGTCATATTCAGTCTGCACTGCTGTGAAAAAAATGCTTAGTAATTCTGGATTAACAAACTACACAGGCAGCAGAAAGTGGACACCACATCTAGTTAAAGTCTCAATGATTTAACATCCATTTGCAGAAACAGCAAAGTAGAATTTGATAACTGTTGGGGTATTATAGCTCCAAACCTTACTAAAAATGATAAGCAACCACAACACACTCAAAATTGTATCCAAAAGACACAGTGTCTGTGGACAAATACAGCATCCTCATCATTCTGCTGAGTGCCTAGATTAACACTAGCTCACAGCAAAGACAATGTGCATTTAAATTATCCTTATAGCTCTTCCAACCCTCTGAAGATCTCTCAACTAGAGTTCTGTTAAGGCTTGAATCCACATTTTTTTGCAAGATTACAGGACCATGACACAAGGAGACATTAGGTCACTGGTAATTAGGCCATAAAACTCTCACCTTCTTGAGATCCTCTTTGGAGAATTTCTCATAAGGATTTTGTTCCAAGTAAGCCATATGTTCTGCATTGTTGCTTCCAAATCCTGGGCCTTTCCCCTTCTTACTGCTAGGCTGTTCTCCAAATGGGTGGTGCAAAAGATCAAAATGAAGCATAGTAATCATCTCTTTCTTTATTAGCTCTTCACTTCTCTGCAAGTCTGTTAGAGGTGGTTCCACATTTAAGGGTCTCAGTATTGTTTCATTAACCTGCCCAGGAATGAAAAAAAGAAGTTCATAAACATCATATACACAACAGATCACATTAAATTCATATACCTCCACCTCAGTATGAATTTTATATATCAGCTAAACCATGCAGAACAGGTACCAAAATCCTCTGCGGTGTGACACACACAGCAACCCAAACACCCAACTCTGCTTTCCTTTCTGCATATGAAATACCTTATAACAATTTAGCTATGAAAGCTTCCCCTAATGCTGAAATCAGTGTTTTCAAATAAAGATTTCATTCTCTCATGATCTACTTGGACTGTATTTCCTCTTATAACAGTTAAAACTTCTGTTTCTATTTTTTTCCTCAAAAGTGAATTTTGTTTCCACTTACTTCTGAGGGCCGTGGTAGATTCTTCTGAACAGCTTTGTGCATTCTCTTCAGTTCCTTTGCACGCTCTGCATCTCGGAGAGCCTAGGCAAACAAGCTAAGTGTTACTCCAGCTACTCTAATACATTTCTAGGAAGCATCTTATTGTATGCGATACAAAACCTAATTGATGACTGCAGCAAAGATTCCTTAAAGTATAAAGACTTCATGTTATGAAGCCAGAGCCAAATAATGTGATGACATCATAATTTACTGCCTCTAAAGTAAATGGGAAAAGCACAGCAGACTAAGAGATCCTAAAAAGTCATTTCCAGCCATCAAATTCTCCTTCAGCCTCAACCCCAGCAGACTTCATTCTTTACATATTTTTCCACATCAAGTTTGACAACCGTTCTAACTCTGCACACATGAAATGCACCAGGAAAGACTCTTAAAGTTGCAGCCAGGACTCAATTTGTCCTCTTCAATGACAAAGTAACTACTTCACTAAAACAGTACTTGTGAAAGGGTAAAACATGAGATTTCTCCTTACATTTCACCTTCAGGCAATAAATAACATGAAATGGCAGTGCTGTCTAAAACTTCAGGAATGATGACCAAGACCTTGCACGCGCTCACCCCAACCATGTCATGCCTTTATTTGAAAGGCAGGATGCTATTCACTTGTATGGTATTACAATTCAAATTATTTTCTCTATTCCACACACATAAATTATCTGTATTTATGCAGACTTTTTATTAAGGCATGGATGTACAAGACATGTATATATATATGTATATCATGCACTCCTCCCAAAATGGGACACGCTAGGAATGAAATTCTGGGAAACGCTTATCATATTAGAAGATATCAGAGCATAGGATTTTTTTAAAATATTTTCTTCACTTGTGAAAGCACAGCCATGGACAAAAACTCCTCTGAACTTAAAACATTTATTTGAAGGTATACAAAAAGAGATTTGCATCACAAGAACTAGGACAAACAATAACTGGAAAATAGACTGTTCTGGTAAACATAAAAATTTAAAGTGTCTCTAATTCCTGGCCAGTACAGCTACTTAACCAGCAAAATTTAAGCCAGCACTGTATCCCACCTTCCTTTATTCTGAAACAAAACATAACAAGCAGGGACCCACTCACAACTTGGCTGTCTGGGTAATCCTGTGGTACAAGTCATACAAAAGGGACCAATTAATTGCATGGCAGATTTCTGTCTGTGTGCTACCAGCCCACCTGAATTTATATAAAACTGCCCTACATTTCACAAACAGTAATTTTTAACCTTCAGAGAATAACCTGAAACTGGAAAAAAACCACCAAACCCACAATTCTCATGTGCTTAAAATCAAGCATGTGCCTCTGCAGAAAAATGCTTGTAATTGTATTTTTATCTTTTAGGGGTCAAACATCAGAGATACGACATACACACTCTTAAAGACTTCATCATAGAAAATGACATGTGATATGAAACATTAACAAATTAAGAAAAGGATTCAGAGAGAAAACTGATTTAGTCTCTGTGTGTGTATGCTCTGACAGTAGCACAGAAAATAGATAGATTTTACTTTGTCATCCTGTAGAAGCTGTACCACTTCCACTAAATGGGTATGAAATTATGGGAACAATAAAAGGAATATATTTTATTTTAAACAAAAGGCACTAACCACACCTACCTGCTTGCGGGCATCTATATCAGCAGTATCTTCTACAAAGGCTTCATCTACTTCATGTTCCTCGAGTTCTTTTTCTGCATTTTCAGGTAGAACAATCTCAAAGTCATTCTTTGGAGCAGGAAGGGCCATGAGTCCAAGGCGCAGATGTTCACGAGACTCTCTCTCCTGTTGAAGTAACAGTAAGATATAATGCTTCTGGATTCACACACTAAGGTGCAATACAATCAAATTCCATTCATCTACATTAACAGACATGAACAATACACAACGAAGATCTTCTATAGGGGACTGAAGTGTGTCTTTTACAAGGAAAGGCAGAGAGACCTGGGTCTGTTTAGCTGGGAGAGGACTAAGAGGGGATCTGCTCAATGCTGATCAATATGTAAAGGGTGGGTATCCAGAGGACGGGGCCAGACTCTGTCCAGTGGTGCCCAGCGACAGGACAAGGGGCACCAGGCACAAACTGGAGCACGGACAGCTCCACCTGAACATGAGGAAGAAATTCTTTACCATGAGGGTGCTAGAGCTGCCCAGAGAGGCTGTGGAGTCTCCTTCTCTGGAGAGATTCAAAACCACCTGGATGCGCTCCTGTGCACCCTGCGCTGGGGGCACCTGCTTTAGCAGTGGGTGTGCTGGGGGATCTCCAGAGGGCCCTGCCAACCCCTACCATTCTATGATTCTTTGATCTGGCCATCTTAGTCTGTGACAAAGCCAACAGAAACAAAATCTTTGAAGTCTGACAAAAGAGGTGTGTTACTAATCCAGGCTGGCCTACAGACCACCACCCCAGAGTTTATGCACTATTAAGCGCAGAAACTCTCTGATACTAAAAAACAACAGACAGCTTTCTCAAAGATAGCTAATGACATCTTCAACCAGGCTGAAATACACTCAAGACAACACCATGGCACCTTCACCTCCCAGTAGTTTCAGTAGAACAGCAGAGACTCACATAGCTAGCTTTCAAAAAATCGAACATACGTGAAAAACGTGTCCACACTGACGGACAGAAGGGTATTTGCAAGCCCAACTCGAAGTTTTTTCCTTGCAGTGTCTCACAAATCTGGGGATTGTGGCACAGTATGAAAATGAGACAAACAGCACCAGATCTGAAAATCATTGGAGTCCATCAGGAAATTGAAGCCCGTTTTCCCTCTAGCAGCAAAACGCCTTTTTACTACAAAAAGGCTAAGACAGAACTAAAGTAAGTACAAGGACATCACAAAACCCTTGTCCTTCAAGCTAAGAGGAAACGAGAAATTCTGAACTTGAAGTTATTTTTGCGAGAAGAACATGGCAAAAACTTGAAGTGAATATCCTTACCTAGCCCAAAAAGAAAAATGTCAATAGCTCTGGTGGGAGACATCCAAAGCCGCAGTTAATCAGCCACATAAAAGGAGTTCCAAAGGTGCTACCTATTAGGTATATGCCCTTTTATACCACGTCTATTTGGCAGGGTACATCTGGCTGAACCTCCAAGAATGGAAACATCTGTTGTCAAAGGCGATGAAAGAATCTGGATGGGACTCAGATTACTGGACATCTCAAAACCAAGTGCTCCTAATGGCAAAAATTAAACTCCTTTAGTTCAGTATTGTCAACAGGACCAACTGATGAAAAGGTCCTATAGGTAAACTGGGAAGCCAAGATGATGAGGGATTTGAGGGCTTTGGGGTTGTGTAGGATTGCAAGAAAAATGAATCTTTCCTTGAGATGTATTTCCTGCTCAGCTTCAAAGATACAAATAGGACTGAAACTTAACTACGTCTTCTTTGACGAATAGCTTTAGAGTGCTTTTACTGAGCATACTGAAAGCCATTCTAAGTGGCAAGATTTGTGCTCTTTCAAGTAAAGATTTGATTTCATCAGGTGATTAGTACAGACCTGTAGACAAGTAGGAGAAATAACACTTGCTATACAATCAAATTCTGTTCAAGAGATGAGAATTAAAAGTCCTTAAAATTAATAGAGCACTGATTTCCACTTCTTAAGTACTTCTTACCATTTGTTTTGCATAAGACGGGTCACTGTAATCTGCCGTTCCCTCTTCTGGGTTGATGTTCAATTTATCACGCAGTGGAGTTCTACCAGGAGTTGTACCAACCACAGGTTTAGGAGTTAGTCCTCCACGAGGAGTTAAGCCTTCTGGTCCATGAGAAGGTGTTCTAGAGGAAGCACGGATACAGTCATTCATTTTTTTTCCTAAAGAGCTCTACTTGAAAAAGTCTGAATGCTGCAAAAAAAATACTGTTAATAAATCCAATCTAGATTTTTTTCCTTGGGAGGCAGTGAAACATTAATATGCAATTAGAAGAATTCAAAAAATTGTTTAAATCTGCCGATGTGTAACCAAGTACCTGTCATGCTGAAATCTAGGCACATCATGATATTATGAGAAGTTTCAGGAGTGACATGAACACAAACTCCCAATGCTACTTTTTAGAGAAGAGATTACCCTGTCACCAGGTACTGTTCTGGGATACAGTAATCAGGATTTAATTGCAAGCTCTGATTTCCCTACCACCTGTGGCAAGTCATTCATCCTGAATTCATCTGGCTTAACAGCTGTCCCATCTTACAATTGAATGAATGACTCTGACCATGCCTCTCTGCTTTCACTGATTATTGAAGGAGTAATTACATTACAATAATTACTTTTAAGCACCTAAGGTTAGGCAAGACAGATTACATCTTATGATTTTGTGAGCCTCGTGTGCTTCTCCTTTAGACTGGGAAAAAATATTGTTCTCTATCCTAAAACCTACTAGATGAAAGATGTGAAGACACTGTCTTGGATATAGTCCGGAAGGAAAAAGACTTTTTTCTAAAAGCCTACATTATGGTACTCATCCACACTAAGGTAAGTATTTTCTGACAGCCAGGACAAGTACGCGTGCTGTAGAGAATAACCCTGGCAGAGACAGACTGGACAAGACGATTTAATACATCATTTCCACTACTAGTTACTGTAATTCTGCAGTGACAGTAAGATGTCGTAAGGGTGGACAAACACAATTGTACATAAGGCCTGACACACACTTGTGGTCCTCTTTTAAGGGCTACAACAGTGCCTTATTTACTGGGTATGTCTGTGAGAGGCAAATGACACTTTCCTCTTACTTGAGGTTGTTCCCAGATTTTTATGAGCTCTCATTTAGGATAACAAATACAAGCAGTAACATGTGCAGGACTACACCCACAAAAAATAGCAAAATGAATTTTTATGTTGTCAAATGAATATTTCATAGGATATAGTTACTTTGTTGATTATACTATTAGAAAAAGTTCTATGCTGACTTAACAGAATTTCCAAGTAAGCAGGTTGGGTTTTTTTAGTTGTCTGAGTTCCATGCAGTGTTTAAAACTCTACTACAATTTTCAACTTAACACTTTTTAAGAAAATTCTTATAACTAGGATGTGAAAAAAAAACCAAAAAACAGTAATCCAAGGCAACAACTTCCATAAAAAAACCTGAATCACAGTATTAAAATTTCATACCATCAAAGGAAAAACAAGGTGTACTTAAAATATTTGCTCTTTTGGCCTAAATGCTACTACTAACTCTGCCTCCTTAAAAAGTTACAGCTTCCCTTTACTTTTAACCACTTAATGGATTTTTTTTTTCCTCTCTGCTCAAGGTCTTGGATTTTCACACTGACACAGCACTTCTGCAAGCGAGCCAAGTTGATACAAAGGTACCATATTTATATCTGCAAACTGAACTTCAGAAACTAAAAAACCATCACCAACCAAACCAAAACCACCTCCAAACAAACAACTGAATTAGAATATCTTTACATTTTTTAATATAAAATAATCCAAATCAACAGCCACACCACTCCAGGCCAAACTCTACATTAATTCTGCACTGCACTGGCACCAACAGATCTCCAGAAAAGGATTAATTTACGTAGCTCCAAGTAAAAGAGCAGGGCTTTTGCACGCAGCTTTTAAACAACAAAAAAAGTTGCTTTTGAAAAGCTGCCATAAAGGTCCTTTTTATTTCATTCTCCACTTTTCCTACTAGCATGATACAAGTAAAATTAGAACCTAAGTTGAAAAATTTGACAGACAAAATGTACCAAGTGTAGTATTTTTTAGCTGTATGGTATTTGGCATTTGTGGGATGGATATTTATCCAGGACCCACGGTAAGAGTTAAACCAGCAATTCCATACTATTTAGATTGGCAATATAAGAAATACTTTATTTTGGATATATATGGCTTATAAAATATTTACTCCAGCTTTTAAAAAATTCAGTGTGGGTTTGGCTAAGGGACCTCCCACACCTTTGACACAGAGGCAATACTTTGGAAAGGCTGGGATCCATCCACATACAGAATGACACTCCATCTTACTATTTATACTCCTGTATTACTCCAGTATAATTTATATTGCTCCAGACCACAAGTCTCATTCTGGACCAAAACTCCAGTAAGCTATACACTGTACAAATACAGATGGAAGATGATGTGGCTGAGCTTGCGAAAGACACGGAGAAGGAGAAAGTTGTACAACGAGGGCTTGAAATGAAAGCGAGTTAAAATTTGTTTTGAAGCACTGCTCATGACCTATTTCACACACTGAAATCTGCTCTGTCCACCCCACTAGATACATGTCCAGCCAAGCACCCATTAGAAAAAGAGTCTGCTTTACCTGAAGGGTGTGGAAAGCACAGTATTCNGAAATGAAAGCGAGTTAAAATTTGTTTTGAAGCACTGCTCATGACCTATTTCACACACTGAAATCTGCTCTGTCCACCCCACTAGATACATGTCCAGCCAAGCACCCATTAGAAAAAGAGTCTGCTTTACCTGAAGGGCGTGGAAAGCACAGTATTCGGAGTCTGAACAACCTGTTTCTGCGGTGTTACCCCCGAAAAGTCACTTTCATGCAAGGGAGTGTTAAGACCTCCTTTCAGGGGGGTATCCACATTAGTGAGAGCCATCAAATTCTGTGCTTCCTGTACGAGACAACACACACAATACATCACCACGACTTTTTCAGAGTCACATTCTAATATACATGTTTAACAGATTCCCTAGCAGTAAGAACAGCTGAAGAGTTATCTGAAATCAATCAGTCTGTGCTAAATGTTTAATGCTTCTTAGCTGTAACTCCCATACGCTGGTATTTACAAACCCTACTGTTCCACTGAAAGGGATTTTAAACTTCATTTCCAGTAAAATATATTATAAATTGGAATTGGAAAAATGAGTGGGTTACTTAATGTTTCAACTTACATCAGTTTGCCAGACTCCATAAATCTGCAAGATTTATTAGCAACTGAATACTTAAGGCCTAGGGATCCTGGTTTTCCCAGGGGACAGCACGCTTGGACTCTGAAATCCAGCATCAGTGAAGTTTATGCAAACTGTACCTCCAAGAAAATGTTCTAAAAGAAATGGTCACCATTCAGATTTTTGGTCCGTGACTCAACTGGGCTTTTATGAACAATCTTCTATTTTTTTCCCTTTTTACAACGAAGAATTAAGGAATTCTGAAAACGAGGTGAGATAATGAAACTACTGCATATATCAACTATCACAGAAGTCTTCACAGAAGACTGCTAATTCATCTTGAGAACTGTGTATATGCATAACACTACAACATATGTGATGTCAGAGTATTCCATCTGAAGGTGAACATGACCATTCCTGCAAACACTGCATGGAGACTTAGGTCATGATCTGCAGAAGCAGGAACTTTCTTTTTTTTCTCCTGTCATGAAATAAAAACTGTTGAAATACAGCTCGTTATCAACATAGGGGTTCGTTTTGATTTGGGGTGGGGTTTTGGGGGTGGAGTTTTGTTAGGTTATTTTTACACACTAGCTGCACTGATTTCATTTAGTCATTTCCCCACACTCAACAAAACACCACCTAACCCTACTAGCTTTTGAAAGAACCCAGAAACTCACACAATCAGTGCAACACGAGTTATCATTCAGACAATGCAAAGATAGGTTTTTGACAATCTTTCTTAAGTGGTTTTAGGCCAATAAAGTGCTAGAAAAATCTTCTTGCATTGTTACAGTTAATTACTTCTTGTTAACTGAAATAAAAGCTGAACAGCAAAACTAAGTACAAAACAACATAAAAGTGTTTTAAAGGACATGGACACCATATACATCTTTGACGCTGAGAGGCACCCAAGACAAGGGGGAAATTAATAAGATACCAGGAGAACGGTTAATGCTGAAAGTTGCACACAATACAGAATACCAAAAAAAAGCATCCATAGTGTTTTGAAGCACGGTGACAACTGATCAGATAAAAGCAGATCTGCTTCTTTGCCCTTCAGTGTGTCCTGGAGATCCTGTGTCAGTTCAAACCCCAGTACTGCATATACCTAAGGAATGTTTCTATGGTAGTTACACCTTCTATGTAGCTGACCACAGCACTAAAACTGGAAGCCCATTCTTTACATTCATACTCTACCTGCAGGATCCTGTCTTGTGCTGCTGGAGTTTTGGGAGTCCTTAGTGCTATGCTGTTGTTGGTCACATTATATTCAGACAGAAGAGTGCTGGAAGCGGAGTTTGTAATTCCAGATTCCTCAGCAGTCTGCCGTGCAATCTCACTTGCCTGGCCTACTTTTACAACTTCTTCGAGTTCTGTATCAGATATCTTTAAAAGGAAAACAATACCAAACAACGCATTATTTTTAGAAAAACAAAATCCTTATGTGCATGTCAGGAAGTACTTGCCATTTGTTTTAATAGCTCTACGTAATAATTTCCTCTCATCATTACTCCCTTTCCCTGGTATGCATTGCATTAGTGTCACTTAGGATGCTCGAATGAGCCAAAGAAAAACCCAGCAGTTTCTAGAATATCATGGTCGAGGTGATTCTCCCCCTCTACTCTGCTCTCATGAGACCCCACCTGCAGTACTGCATTCAGCTGAGGGGCCTCCAACATAAGGATGTGGACCTGTTGGAGCGAGTCCAGAGGAGGGCTACGAAGATGATCAGGGGGCTGGAGCACCTCTCCTGTGAAGACAGGATGAGAGGGTTGGGGTTGTTCAGCCTGGAGAAGAGAAGACTCCAGGGAGACCTTATAGCAGCCTTCCAGTACCTGGAGGGGCCTATCAGAAGTAATGGTTTTAAACTGCAAGAGGGTAGATTTAGATTAGGTATTAGGAAGAAATTCTTCATGAGGAGGGTGGTGAGACACTGGAAAAGGTTGCCCAGAGAAGTTTTGGACGCCCCCTCCCTGAAGTGTCCAAGGCCAGGATGGATGTGGCTTTGAGCAACCTGGTCTAGTGGAAGGGGTCCCTGCCCGTGGCAGGGGGGTTGGAACGACATGATCTTTAAGGTCCCTTCCAACTCAAACCATTCTATGATTCTATGGTCACAACATACAGCCCACTCACATCCTGCAGAAGTCTCAAAGATATGATAACACAATACACCTCCTTCAACCTTTCCCTCCAACTCTACTTTAAAAACCACTCCGAGATAAATCTTTCACCGAGACCTACTGGTTTTGGTCAGCTTATGTCTTCCGGCAAAGAGTAAATTCCAATGCTTACCAAGGTAAAACACAATCACGAGATCCACTTGATAAAGCAGAAATCATTGACTGGCATTGGCCTTCTTAGTCATTTATTGATCAATCCACAGCTTACCTGAGGAGCTGGAAGCACTAGTTTACTTCTTTTTTTGGTAAACTCTGACACTCCACTGGTCTGCAGAATAGCTGAAGGCAAGTCTGACTCTTTTTTCCGTTTCATATGTTGTTTGTCTTTTTTGCGCTCTCTTCCCTCCCTTTCACTGTCATTATGGATAAAACAATCATTTTAGAACACATAGAAGAGCTACAAAGTAAAACAAACAAGCAAAGAGCAAAAAGCCTGTACCATAATCAAAAGTTGGGTATGCTGAAATAAAACATGCTGCAGGAAGAGCAAACCACCTTGTGCTGCAGAACTATTAGATACGGTCTGCAGATCTTGCAGTAGAACCTACGAGACAGTGCAACGCTTCTGAACTCTGGAATTAGGCAACGGGTGGTTGCTCCATCTACAATGAGCAGGGTCACTGGAGCAAGAAAAAAATGTCAGTCCAAGAATTTAGACAGCAAGAATTTTCCTTTTCCTCCAGCAGCCGTAAGGGGAAGAACATAATTTTCTGTAGCATATGGGAACCAAGTTCTCTTCAGTATTTCATGAAAATGGTTTCTTCAAATAGCAATGGAGTCAGACCCAAAAATCATAATTTAGTAATCCATGGCAGTTTGAAGCTCCTGCCACACCCTCTGAACTAAGAACCGCACAGCAAGAATTAATTAGATGCCAAACTAATAAACCAAATCATATGTAGACTGGACCTACCCTCTCAGTTAGAAGCAGCTGGCAGAAGTAGTGGGAAATGCAATTAAATATGTGCCGTGTTATTGATGATGAAGATGGACATTTAATTTCTCAACTGCGTATTTTGGCAATTTTTTGGGCGGAGGGAGAAATTAAGCATTTCATGAGATTCCACTTAAGAACAATTCCACTAGAAGTAATACCATACCAAGTAACCCCTACTCCTGTAAGCAATCTTAATAATGCTATGACCTGGAGAAACGACTGCAAATACACAAGCAAATCTACTGCTAAAAGAAAATGAACCTCAAAAAACTTAAAGAGCATTTAAAGAAATGAGAAACTTTACTCTCATGGAAATGGGTACAACTAGACCTTTTAGAAATATATCAAAATACAGGAGACTAAAAAGGCAGAAGCAACCTGCACTAGTTATCTGTCCCACAGAAAATACAACTCCTGCCCACATTGTATTTCAGATTTTTCCAGGACTTAACACGCATATATATACATAATGGGGTTTTTTTCCAAATATACTGCTTCCTCCTTAGTATAACACACACTTACGATCTTAATTCTCCATCCAGGTCTTGTTGTCGTAGCTTCCTGAAGTCTGCATCCAGGGACTGGTAGTTTTCCTCTGATGTATCATAAAAACCAGGCGCAGGCTTCTTTTCAAATGGAATTTCTGCGTTATAATCCACACCTCTCTTCTTTTTTCTTTTCTTCTGGATCTCAATTCCAGCAGCCCGAAGTTCTCGCCTTTTCTGGAGAGCAGCAAGCCGTCTAAGAAAACAGTAATACTACGTGATTCAAAGCATACACCTGTAGGTGGCTCCTGTATCCCAAGATCTGGTACTAATTTAATCAGCTGCTGTTGTGATAGGGCTGCACATACTTACACAAGAATGAAGCTCTTGTCACAAATGACCATCAAAAAGTCTGATTCTGCAATGACTTAAGGCTATGCCTGACTTTATGCGCTGTAAATGCTCCAGTCAACAAAAGCAGTCCCAGTACATCAAACTAAGCATAAGTTTACCTAGCTTCTTCCAGCTGCTTCTCTCTTGCTTTTCTTTTGGCCTTCTTTCCCTGTGTATTAGCCAGACGAGCTCTAGCTTCAGACAGCATTTCAAGTTCATCTACAACAGTGCAGATAAATACAGCTATGAATTTGCACTTAAAGATGGGACTAAGGGAAAAAATGACATTACGATCAGAAAGCAATCTTTAGAAGCTGAATGAGTAAATGTCTTCAATGGTATTTTGCATAGCTTTCTCCAAGTCGCCCCAATGTATTTTAAAAATCATTGGCCTGATGAAATGAAGACTTTAAGAAACAATGCCTAGTGTAGAAAATAATTCAACTAATTTCTACAGAAAACCAGAATATCTACATAAAGAGACAAACTGCCCACACTAATGAAATTATAATTTCATTTACATTTTCATCTGAGAGTCTTATAATAGAGAACTCGTTAATTCCATTTACATCCAGAGGCAAGAGTGCTATATTTATGAAGTTGTGACTGTTCAAAAACACTGTTGGTCCACTAATGCTATTTTAGCAATGTTCATTTTTTAGTTCATAACATTATTATGTGCTAGGAAAAAAGCTGTGCTTCAGCGTGGACTTGTCTGGGGGGTATTAGCTGATGGGAAAAGATGAAGATACAGAAATAAGAATGCAAACAAGCAGAGCAGTTGTCAAAGCAAACAACAGTCAGTCATGGCAAGAGATGACAAAGACAGATGAGAAAGCAGGAAACACATTAAGAAAAGGAAAAGAAAACTGGAAAAGTATAACTGACTGGCCAGATACAGAAATAAGACAAAACCCATAAGAAAAAATGACGTAGGGGAATGGAATGGGGACAAAAGAAACCCACAGTACAGAGGCTGTGTAAAAAGAAAGACCAAAGGGATCAGATTTCTGTTCAAAGCAGTAAAAAAACTTCTATCTTACCTTCATCCATGTCAATAGGATCTGGCCTAGCTGGTTTGGTTTCTGGATTTGGATCAATTTCTCCAGGTTTAAGTTTCCGAGGATCATCAGCAGTTTCTTCCTCGTTGTCTCTCTGAGCAGCTTTGTCCCTAAAAATACATTGCATGTATGTCACAACTAGCTCTTTGTCCCCAAAGACGGATCAAAAAAGTAACCTTGTACTACATACCATACATAAACGTGTTATACTGCGGAAAAGTTTCATGAACATGGTACAGTTATATAATCTTAAATTAGACAAGAAGCCAACATAGTACTACATTATATAAAATACAATATTGACACAGCTTATAGTAGAGAACACTTCTCAGGCAATCCTTAACAGTAAGGACGAGAATTCAAGCAGTGTGACAAAACAAACAATCAAGAGTTTCCCATTATGCTTTTCTACTTAACCAGTTACACCAGAACTAAGAAAGCTCACAAGAGAAAACGGCACTTTCCTTGTCTTCTCATGGCGTAAAGAAACCTTCTATAGAGGTTTCACTTCTCTGTAGAGAGATGACACGTGACAAATGTGGCTTGTCTTTTTTCTTCTCTCACACACTCAAGCTTATCAGCCAGTCAAAAAATACCCAAATAAAACTCAAATGGAAGCCCATAAAACACATCAATCTTGACACTCTTCTAGCCAGAATGACCAGAAGTAAGAAAATACACACCTATCTCTATTCAAGCCTGCTCTCCCAGGTTTCAGGAGCTGCTGCTTTCAAGGTAGACACATCGACTGAAAAGAAGCAGTCCTTAAGGACTTGCTTACAAAAGGTCGACTTGAAACCACCATACTTCAGCACCACGGGAGAAGGGAATGACACATCTACACAACAAACTCTGCGGATTTTCCTGGTGTGCACCTCTAGTAAAACAGTAACTCACAGTAGAAATTCATAGTGTTCCAAACACTGTGCAGCAGTTCTCCCAATAATTGGGGCAATGGTTCTCCACTGGGTTGGCATGAGCTTGGCCAGGTGCAACAGTTTCTCCTCCTCTTCCCGTGACCACTCTGTCTTTTTGATGCTCGGGTCTAGCCACTCGTACCTGTTAAAAAGTGGTAAAATGAAGGGCGACCGATCCAAGCTATCCATTAACTTGTCTTGAATTAATTCAGAACAGTGTTTACCCAAACCATCACAATGAGATTTCAAAATCTTGTCATGCAAATTCCATACAAGTCTTTTCTGTACAAAAGTATGTTCCTCTGGAGTATTTTTATGACGTATATATTTAAGCTTTAAAACGTATTGTTAATTAATATTAACAAATATAGTATGTATTGTTAATTGTTACTTAATCCAGAAAAAGGAAAGTAAAAATTGCAACAACCAAAGGTACCAGAAATTGTTTGGTGTGGATCCTTCAACGGTTATCTTACTAATCTTTAACTGTGCCAGGACTGTTACCTCTATACAGAAGTATTCTAATAAATACGTGCAGTTCAATACTTAAGAAACTAAGTCTGATTCTCAAATAGCCTTTAACTGCATGTATTTGCATTAGTTTTAAGCTTCTATATTTTATATTAAATGAAATTCTGCAGTGCAGTTTCTAAGCATTTATCCTCAAGCCAAACTCCCATTATAAAAAATTAGAAAATTATCTGTAAGAGAGATTAGTATTGTACAATTTTACTTCATTGGTAATACTCGCTGATTAAAAACGTGCAAATATGGGGGGAAAAATCATGTACACAATTTCAAGTGATCCTACATTTGCTAACACTGCAGTCACTGGCAAGGAGAACATTTGGCTACTTTTGTTCAATTAGTTTCAAGCAACAGGAATTTGAAACATCCACAATAGCAGAAATCAAACAATCTTAAAACTATTGTTCCTCCGTGGACATAAATTAATCTGTGGTAATTTCTAAACTCCCACTAATTACAAATCTCACATTCCCAGACACAGCACTTCTCACTTACCATCTGGCTTTGCACTGCTTTGCTGATTTTCTGTGCAATAAAGAAGCAATGCGAGACCACTGGTTTTTGCCATATTTCATCACAGCTGCTTTAAGAATTTCATCCTTAAAAAAAAAAGTATTCTGTTATGGATCACGAGAACTCACAAAAGAGAAAGTCTGAGCTCAAAAGAGGAGGACATGGTGGATTTCATCTAATGGGCTGACCCAGTGGAAACAGCACAGCATGCTCCTTTTGTTCCACATTTTCTTTTCAAGATGAATGAGGATTTGTATTTCAAAGGCCAATTAAATCAATAAAGATTAAATGAAAAAGATAAATGATGTGGCCTATTTCACAGATGCAACAGAGCTTCCAATAATATTACTTTCAATGTGCAGTTTTTAAAGGTAAAGAGGTAGGGAAGTGTAATGACACCACATTTGAAACAAAAATAATAGACACCTTTGGGTAGCTTGTTGTAAATAACAGAGTAAAATTATCCTCTTCTTGGGGGCATATTTTAAGGCAAATGGAATATTTACTTATCAATGGAATATGGTGTTAAAAAAAATGACAAAGATAAAGGAACTTCATAGTAAGTTTCTCTTTAACAATTAAATCTTAAAATAAATCACTTTAATGTTCAGAATGTAACATCCGAAAGTGCTGATCCCAAATCTTATAAACTTCACCTTGGGAGTCGGGTTGTCCTTACACATCAAAGTGTACACTGAGATCTGATCAAAAACTAGAAGTCCTAACAATTGTCTGTCAATCCATCTATCCATCCCCTCCCCCAGATAAATGGGTTCATCATTTCCGGTTTCCTCACAGCTCAGAAAATGGTATTTTAAATGCATCAAAGCTTTTCTCGCAGCCTTGTCGAGCACAGATGTTTCTCTTCTGTATGCAGCAAGTACTTGTAGTCGTGTTCAGAATCTGCTCTGCTAAGCAGTGCATGCACTCGTCATCAAGGACAGACACCCCATCTAGCACAGGTAACTCTCAGAGTACACAGCAGTTTTAACTGTAAGCTGTGGATGAGCTCTGGCCTGAGCTGCTACAGAAAACAACTGATGTAATTTCTATTGAAAAATAAGTCATAAATCCCCTCTTGTATTTTAAAATTTACTTGGTGTTACACGGCATGTGGTAGCCACACTGATGACATTAGCATTTTTTTTGCAAGTAACTGGTCATTTTCCTAATGACCTGATATCAACTGGTTCCACTTTCTGCATTATTAATGTTGTATGTGTAAAGAAAAAGAGTTATTGCACCTCTGGTACACAAGAACGGGTGAAACAATGATCTATTTAACCCACTGCTGTCTCTTTTAACAGTCACCAAAATTAGCAAATTATGGAAGACCATAAGAACAGGGTAAGCACACAGTGGTTCTTCCCACCCGCTGGTGAGCTCCAATTTAGCAGTCTCCTGGCACATCGCTGATATGTCACAAGTGGTTAAAAGCACATAGTACATTTATCTTCCATTATTTTTTCTCACTGCTTTTTGGAACTATGTACATGCCTAGTGTTCACAGTATACAGTGGCAGTTCTGGGTTTTACACAGTGCTAGGTACCTCCTTTTGCTTTAAACATGCATCTAATAAAACTGACATCCTTGATTTCTCATGTTATTATTTTCCTTTTCACCATCACTTGCAGTTCTGAAAGCATGCAACGGTAAAAATAGGAGAGGGAAGGGTTTTGCTCTTTTTTGAAACAACACATAGATTCCTGTGTAAAAAGCACTTTGGGCTGCAGATGAAGAGCCCACATCCACCTTCATCATTTCCGTATTCTGAAGGGTCTTCAAGGGCAAGAGATTTCAGCTGCCTCATACCGCCAGACACGAAGAACCCTGCCTATGCAGTATAAGACACACTCCAGCCCACGAAAGGGCCATCCCCGAGGACAACACTGCCCACACGTTCCCTCTAGCTGCCGTGGGGACGGTTTCTCCGAGGGGAGGGACACAACACAGGCATGGCTGAGCTCCCTGCCCTCCCCGACACGCAGCCTTCAGGAGAGACAACACCGATCTGACCTCTGCCCACTAAGAGCAGGGGACGAGGAAGAAGGTCCAGGCTGAGGAATCAAGCCCACCGGAGCCACAGTGCCTACAGACGCCTCATACTCTACATGCCCACCCCCACGACACAGGGCCCGGAAAGATCCCAACCTGCCCCCCGCTCCCGCACCGTTACAAGACACCCCACTACACGACACACACACACACCCCCCACCCCACCCCGCACATGCGCATCACGACCCCTGCACCAGCGCCTGCGCACTAGCGCGGTAACACCGCCCACCCCCACCCGCTGAGGCCTCAGCCCTTGGCGGGTGGGGGATTAAAGTGAGCGGAGTCCTACCTCGGTGTTCCGCCACACGCCGCCCTTAATCATAATCCGCGGCATCTTGGCGGCGAAACGGCTCGAAGTCCTACAGAGAGAAAACGGTGAAAAGAAAGGAAAAACGCCGCTCGCCTCAGCAGGGCCTGCCGAGACGCCGCGCAGGCGCCCTCCGCGGTACAGGCGCGCTCTCTGCGCAGGCGTACAGGGGGTACGGCGACAGCCGCGCGGGGCGGGGCGGCACGGCCGGCGCAGGCGCACAGGTGCAAGGGAAAGGGGGGGGAGGGGGGCTGGCGGCTCTGCGCAGGCGCAGTCCCCGCGGCGCTGCCCCCTCCTCGGACGGGCCGTTTCGGGGAGGCGCTTTGCGCTAGCGCCACCTGTGGGCTGGAGGTGCGCACTGCTCTGAAATCATGTAAGGGACTCCGTGTTCATTGTGTCGTGTCCGATGTCCCAACGGACACAAACGGGGAAGGAAGGGGACAGCAGGCGAAAACCAGGCTTCACCAATGTTACACTTACAGCGTGTTTTGTTAATCTGAGGAAAAAACCATGCAGTTACACGGACGCACTGTAGCCCAAATGAAAATGGAAGCAGCAGCACTAGCACTGCGCAGACTTCAACACCGATCAAACCCTACATTTCAGGCCCCCTAGCAACACATGGAGATCTCCAGGCCATGCTGCCTGCCACGGCAGGGCTGGGAAGGATTTCAACCCCTCGGGAAGGGGTTACCAGCTCAAGGCACAGATAAGCCCCCCACGGAGAGCACCAGCAGACGGCCGTCCCCTCATCTCTGGCACTGGTTTAAAGAGGAGTCACCCAACGTGATTTTTGGATTAAACTGTACGAAGCTGAAAGACTCCAGGTAATCAACAGCTTGTACTTATGTTCACATCTGCGAGATTTAATCAGTAATTTTTCCCACAGCTGAAGTCTTGCCCATGTCATCCACTGAGCAGCAGCAAAACTGGCCTTTGTCAAGAAGGCCACGGAGGAGCTTCATTTCTTTACTGGATTACAGTTACCAATGTCTGCAAAAGCCGCTGAAAGAGGCCATTGCAACACCTCTTTCACCAGCATTTCTGAAGCACAAATGCTACCTGAGGCTCTGAAGTTCCAAGCTGGGTACCAACGCACCAAGCTGCCGTTGCATTTGTCACCCTAACTTATTTCTTGACGTTGGATTAGCAGCTGTTTCTGCTATTTCTAAACAACTGCTGGGCTTTCGACACTTTTTATTTTTTCCAAGTTAAAAAAATAATTTACGTATTTCCTTCCTTGTATCCTAGATAAATCTGCTTGGTGGTCAACCATATTGCAACATTGCACCTATACGAATTTACTTCACCCTGTTTTTAACATATATTCACTTATTTAGTATATGCATAGCAGATAAAATGACATCTCTTTGCTCAAGTTCTTTGTCTTGAGTGTGATTTCCTATTTCATTTTACTGGTTTGTCCAAATTCAAGATGTGTTCATAAAGACAGTTAAGCAAATTTTTTTGGTTGAAATAGAAAACTTCATAGTGTGATTTAGGAAAGGCTTTGATTTTTGTTAAAACTCTGCAAGAATAAAAGATAGTACACTTTTAGCCAGCAAAAAACAAAGTACCAAGAACAGCCCGTGTCCTTATTTTAAAAGGAGTATGCCTTTACATTTAAATTTCTCTGACTTAGCAGACTTAAGAATCACTTCCGATCCCTGAAAGTGCCGTGCATTGCTTAAGCAACAGAGGGGAACCTTGTCAGTCATGAGACACTTTATTTATTTATTTTTATTAGAGGCAACCATCTGGAATAATAACAAAAAATTCCTCCACGCATGTATAACAGTGTTAGTATTTCCCAGAAATGCTTTTCTTTATTCACATCAGGATAACATTCTTCTTTCTCCCAACCGTATCAGGTGGTTAGCTCAATCATTCTAAGATCTGAATCGCTCATTCCCAAATAGCGACTTCCCAGCTTGTAGTAAAAAAATCTGTAACCACCAGGGTTCAGAGTCACCGGTATTTACTTGTCTGATTTTACAGCACCTACAAAGAACTAGATCACTTAAATACCTTTGCTGATCTGGCCTTAGATACATGCATCTATTGACGAGTTTCAATCCGCTCTCGGAAAACTGCGTTTCCAATCACAGAACGGCTGTGGGACCTCCGGAGGTCATCTGCTCCGAACTCCTGCTCAGGCAGGGCCGCCCAGAGCCGGCTGCCCAGGACCATGTCTAGATGGCTTTTGAGTATCTCCAAAGAGGAAGACTCCACCACCTCTCTCAGCAGCCTTTCCCAACCTGTGCCCTACGTTACCAGAAAGCCTCTGCAAGATAGTACCTGTATTTATAAAGAAAAGCATACATTTGAGAGCAGCAAAAATGCAGTGGTAGTTTCATGTTTACACTCTCTAAGTCACGCCAGAGTTTACTCTGCTGTTTCATGGACAGAACTGTAACATCACGGGATAGTTAGCACCAGCCCTTGGCCACTGTCTTCGCTCACACAAAAGGGTAACACTGCTGTTACCAATACCACCCAGAGGTTACAGTCAGTGATGTCCACACAGAGCTTCAAGCACCATGTAACTGTAAAACAAGCTAAGATTTGTCTAAATTTGAATATAAAGTGGAAGAAGCATCCATCTGTCTTCACCGCACCAGGTAATAAGTGCTGTTTGGCACAAGTGGTCCTTACACACAGTATTTTAGATGCACAGTAAAGCTCTATAACAAAATATACGTTACGGTTCAGGATACTGCTAAGGTTTTCAATGTATCTAAGTAGCTTTACCATGTATCAGCAAGTGATTAAATTAACTGAAGTTCTTTGAAAAGTAAGATATTGTCTATTTTAAGAAACAAAGAGCACAGTACTATCAGCCTGAGAAAAGATGAGGCAGTTCATACTAGATTAACGTTAGACGTTTACATAAAATTGAAGATTTAAGGATTCTCAGTATCATAAAATATCTCATTAAGGACAACAATACTATTTCTGTCAGACTACTCAAAGAATTATCAGAACAGAGCAAGATAACTCCCTATTAAACCCAATATATATACACACATATAGAAAACATTTTCATATCCCAATTATCCAGTGATTAACACCTCTTTCGTTTCTACAATTTTGTGACATACTTTTTTTTTTAATCCTGCAGGTATTGTGAGAGAACCTGGGAGTAGGGAATGCAACTTTCAGCAGATGGGAGGTAGCATTAAGCCTCCAAACACTGAAAATTTTAAAATGAAAAGTTATTACCAGACAATATAATGTGCACTTCCTCCCCTCCCTTTAAATATTCTTTCAGTAAAACAAGAGATTTTTTTTTTTCAGAAGAAAATAAGTGGCACAGAGCAACTGAACTGATGGAACATCAGCCAACTCATAACTGACCTCATGGTATTAAAAAGTTACTTGAGCATGAAAAAGTACCTCCAAGATCTTCTTCAGCACAGCCTGTACTAGAACTGAAGCTCTCAGAAGAACCTGGAGCAAAACAGTACCCTGAGTTTGACTCTCTGGACCAAAACGCTGGATGCTTCCATTACCAGCCATGGTTCTGGGGACAGGAGAACGTAAAGCAATGAACAAATTCAGGACATGCAAAACCCTCCAGAACCGAGTGCCACCTTGCCACTCCAAAGCTTATATTCCAAACTTATGTTGCCGCTTATGCTTTTCCAGAAGTTTTTTGGTAGGCAGCATCACATTACACTTTCTACACTTGTACTTTTTTTTGTGCGTTTTCACATGCTTTTGGAAAGCGCGTTTATCAACAGTAGAAAATTGACACCTCCTGCAGCGCAACTTTAAATGAGTCAGTAAGTGGCGCTTTAGGTGGCTAGAAGTGCGGAAGGCAACAGCACACTGCCCGCACTTGAACGGCTTCTCCCCTGTGTGAATTCTCAAGTGTGGCTTCAAGTTTCCGTTGTGGGCTGTGGAATAGCCACACTCTTCACACGTGTATGTTTTAACAGGCACCTGCTTTTGTTCGTAGAGACAGCCAGTAGACGAGGTTTCCTCACAGGAGTGTGAAGCCAGGTGCTGTTTCAAGGACAGCCATTTGTTTGTTGCATAGTCACAGCTCCTGCACTTGAGATGCTCTAGATTAAAATGCGTGAGTCTGTGTCTTTTCAGGTGACTGGAAGTACGAAACTTCTTCTGACAAAGACTGCAGCTGTAAGGTTTCTCACCTGTGTGAGTTCTTACATGCAGTTCAAGGTTGCTTAAAATGTAAGTAGTGTACTCGCACTCTGCACACTGATAGAATCGTGGCTGACTTTGTGCTAGCAAATCATTTTCTTTGCCTGTCTGAACATCTGGCTGTACTCCACAGACTTCCGAACCGACCAAGGAACGGACACTGTTCAAACTTTCCAAGGAATCAAAATCTCTTTCTGGACAGATGCCTACACGCATTTCACGATGCAATTCAAGATCCTCTAAACGCCTATCTACATAGAGGCAATGGCCAAACTTGTATCCGTTCTTTACGTGAATAAGGCTGTGTTTCTGCAAACGGTTTGAAGTTTTAAACGTCTTATTGCATTCTTCACACACAAATGGTCTTTCATCTGTATGTATTTTTACGTGCAGCTTAAAGTCGCTATGAACAGCAGTAGCATAATTGCAGTGCTGGCACTTGTATGTTTTGAATGTAGACAAACTGCAAGGCCACGTATCCTTTAAGTTTTCCACAAATCTATGATATGCATCATCATCGTGAACTCCTGAATGAGAGGCCTTGGAGTCGAAGATAGGTTCCTCTTTACAAATGAGAGTGTCCATTCTGTATGAATTCAGGGGAACTTCTGATCTGTCCCCAATAATAGTGAAGCTGTTGCTTCCATGGCTGTTTTCAGGGAATTTCTTTCCAGAGCATATTTTCTTACTGTCCCGCACATCACCTGCCCGCTCAAAGACTACTTCTGAAGCCAGCATTCCCCCGGTGCAACAATCATTTTCTTTACCAGAAAGAGACGGAGAAACATGGTCCTGGGACTCGCTGTCAACTCTGCATATTTTGCTTTTAGAATGTTCATTGCTCTGATTCGTATAACCACTAGCAGCACCCTTAAACTGTTCATGAAATTTCTTATGAAAGCTGAGATGTTCTCTAGTGTAAAATACGACGTTACACTCATCACACATATAATTCTTCAAAGGTCTTCGAGTTCTCTTTCTTTCACTTATGAAGTCGACTTGCTGCCCCTGGCAAGCTTCTTTGCCTGCGTGTAATCTTCTGTGCCTCTTTAACCCAGTGGTGCTTGTGAATGCCGACTGGCAGAACTCACAGGAATAGGGTTTAGCACCCGTGTGTACGTAGCTGTGCCTTACCATGCTTGCAAAATACAATGAAAAAAAGGTGCAAAACCTGCACTGGTACAGCTTATACCCAGCATGCCAGTACATGTGATTTAACAGATAGGATAAGCTAACACAGGAGTAATCACATTGAGGACACTGGTAAGGTGGTCTCTCTTTATGTCCCTTCATGTGATGAATAAAAATCCTAGGATTTGATGAAGCAAAGAAACAAATTTTACAGGAAAAACTAACTGGCACACCCAGAGGTGTAAAGTCCCTTTCAATTTTGATGAAAAATTTCTCATATTTACTTTCTTTTTTCTTAGTCTCAGATTTTCTTTCTTCAGATCTCTGCCTGGCTTTTCTCGCATTTATTCTATTTTTTCTTGCCTTTTGCAACCTAGTCATTTTCTTATGAAATTTAAGGTGGTTCTTGAGGTTGACAGAAAAGAAAAAGCTTCTTTTACAAAAGCAGCATTTATGAATTTTCTTATCTTTATGAGCTGAATAAACATGTTTCTTTAGATGTGCACTGCATTTATATACAGAACTACAAAACCTGCACTTTAAATTCAATCTTTCATGCTTACTTACAGAACAAGATGCTTTAGAAAGAGGTTTGATGGTCAAACTATTACTTAGCCATGCTAAGTCTTCTTGCTGGCTTTGGAATTCTTTTGGGCTTGCACCAGGAGAAACAACTTTTTGTTGCCGATACCTTTTTTTAGGAAATGGTGTTAATGTCTTATAAATATGGTCTCCAGTAGTATTTGATTCAGCAGAAGTGGATGCGTTCATCTTCGGTTTCCCTACACCTTTCAGTAATTCCTCTGAAGAGGAAGAACACCCCTCAAGAAACAGAGCTGAACAATTATAGGTAAATTTTGTTTCTTCTTTCAAGTCATGTTCCAAAACAGAACTCAGGATATCATCTTCAAATTTGCTTCTCTTTCTTTTTCTGTTATTAGCTTCATTGTCTCCACTCTTTGAAGAATCAGGATCTACAGGGGGATAAAAAGTCACATGCATGACATTTAATACAATCACCAATGCTCATGATTAATTGGTACTAATAATCCCAAATTGTCTAACGACTTGCTTGCTCTTCACTCCTTTTGCTTCCTTAACATTTTCCTATCTCCACTTTTTTCCTAATGTCTCTCCCCATGCTTCCCCCGCCCCCAACATTTCAATAATGTTTGAAGAAATCCTAGTTAGGAACATTCTTCTTTCTGCTTCCTCTTTTCACTCAAAGCTCTGAATTTTACAGAACAACACTGCATCCCCTACAGTTTTTAATGACACAGATTATGCCAGAATTCCTATGAAAGTACCGTCACCAAACTTTGCTAGGGCTCTACTCTCACAAGTGTGATGCTCCTTCTGTCTGTTAGAAGGGAAAGTACTCCTTGTAATTCTCTATGTGTTTCTTCCTGAAAGACTTCCATCTGCTATAAGGAATGGTGGAGTTTAAACCTAAATTATGTCTCTCCCAGTCTCTGCTTATATTGATGAGTTACCACAGGTTGGTTTTCTGTCTGTAATACCCCTAATTGAGATAAAAAACCCTTTAACCTAAGGTCTTATTTTCTGATCCTTTTGCCTAATGAAAGGTCACCCTGTTGCAAACTGCAGCAGAATGAAACAGTACCAGTCTATTGTAGTTCCACTGATTTTCACAGGAGTCTGTGAAAGAACTTGGCATACTTCAGCCAATATTCTCATTCTGCTGCATACAACATTAATCTGTGTTGAAATGCTTACTCTAAAATAAATGGGGTTTGCATTCTTCCTATACACTTCCCTACCTATTTCAAAAACTTGAGATTTACCAGATATCTTAAACTCTTGCACTAGTCTTATTAACAAGTTACCTTCCATTTCAACAGTTGTCTCCACCTCCTTGCAGAGCTCTGGTTGTTTCTCCTGACTGCCATCGGAAAGAACACTTGCAACACCGACAAGTTCCTCTTCATGACTGGATATCGCTGCCAATGTCAACTGTCTGCTTGTCTTGACGGTCTCGTCTCCACCCTCACTGCCAGCAGAGGAAAGGAGAGGAGGAATCTTCTGAAAGCCATCACCATCATCACATTCTTTTCTGTCACCGGTTTCATTCATCTCTGTAAGCTCTGTTTTGCAAGACAACGTAGGCAACACGTCATTTCCGCTATGTTTATCCGTGCCTGCATCACGCCAGTCACTTACAGATGATTTTGATCGGTCACACACACTCTCGGCAACGCATTTTTTTTCAGAGTATTTCACGCAGTTACCCGTACTCGAAGCAGTCTTGTTTTCTTCCCAAACGCTTAAACTGCTACTGTCATTCGAAGGCGTCACATCGCTTTTTCGGAAAACGCTGTTGTTTAAGTTAACCTCCCGCCCATCCTCCTTCGGCCCAGCAGCCGCGGCTGCTTGCTCCTCCTCAGCGCCACCTTGGATAAAATCATCGTCGCTCAGCACAAAGACAGTGATCGGGAGAACGATTTCAAAGACATCCGACTCTGAGGACAGAAAACGAGAGCATCGAGACTATTTCCAAAAATCACTGAAGCAACCGCGGACCAACGACACGCCCCACCCCCACCCTTCGCTGGGCCCGCGCGCCAGGCAGTGCGCATGCGCACCCCCAGGCCGCCGCGGCTCCGACCGCGCGCGCTGGACGGTAACACCCGGCCCGGTCCCTCAGCCCCGGCCCGGTCGGAGCCCCGGTGGGTCCCAAACAGGGAAACGGGCCAACCTACCGCTACCGTCCGCCGGCTCCGACCTCCCCTGCGCCGCCGACATCTTCCCGCCTCCCTCCGCGCTCTAATCAAACACCCACAGGCTTCCGGCCGCTGCCGGGTCGCGCATGCGCAGAAGGGCGGGGGCCGGCGCTGCCCGGCGCGCCGTTTTCCAGTGGGCGGGGGGGGAGGTGCACGACTGCCGTCTTCTGATTGGAGGGAGCGGCGGGGGG
>VZSC01001157.1:211626-248395 GCA_013398225.1 Steatornis caripensis | reverse complement strand
AGATGGGCGTCGCTCGGCCGGTCCCAGGCGCGGGCTATGCATAGGGCCGGCGTCACTTACGCCGCGTGAACAAAATCCTATTTTAAACGTCTTTGTTGGCCGGGATAGAGGCGCCCGGGCGGCCCTTGGAAGGGGTGAGCCGCCCCTGCCCGCGGAGATGCTGTTGCTGCCCGGCTCGGCGGCTGGACACGCAGGCTTGCCTGCACCGCATGCGCCCTCGTCCCACACGCAGCAGTGGCTAAACAGCTTGTTCTTCCTTAAACTACCCCCCTGCACCCCATGTCCCCGCTCGCAGGAGGTGCGTTGCAGAGGGGCACCCTGTGGATGCCGCCCTGACCCCGCGCCTTCGCAGCAGCCTGGAGAGCCACCGGCCAGGGGACCCAAGCTGCCTTTTTCCGGGAAACACTGGTTTAGAAATAACCAGCANCGCAGGAGGTGCGTTGCAGAGGGGCACCCTGTGGATGCCGCCCTGACCCCGCGCCTTCGCAGCAGCCTGGAGAGCCACCGGCCAGGGGACCCAAGCTGCCTTTTTCCGGGAAACACTGGTTTAGAAATAACCAGCACCCACAACCTATTAACAGGCGTTTCTATGGCACGTTTGACCTTTGGGGGCTGAGGGCTTTACTGAGCGGTCCCCGAGATCACACACCAAAAATCACTCCGGAGCTGTGGAAGGAAAAGGTGAGCTGTTAAACACTGAGCAGGAGAAACGGACAAAAGTGAGCGACGTTGAGGAGTGGCCTCCAGGTACACAGTGAAGAGAATTTACAGCTTAAAACCCCAAATAAGCCCTCATGCACTTGGGCAAGCAAGCCAGCGCTGGGCTGGTAACATCGGACATTAGATCAGGGAGGGTTGTGGAAAACCCGAAAGTCAGTACCAAGATCCATGTGCCTACAGGTGTGTGCACTGGCATGGGGGGCATGATGTGCAGCTCTCCCAGGGATGCCGCAGGGGTGAAGGGTCCGAGAGGTGAAGCAGAGGCCATCCCAGACCTCTCTTCAGCACCATCCATGTTAAAGCAAGGGTTTCCCAGTGCTCCCAGCTCTGAGGTGGCCCCAGCTCCTCACCCTACCGCATACCTCTGCTGCCATCTGCTCCACAAGGCTGCAGTGTTCCTGCTGCCTCTTGGAAAAGCAGCGTGCCTCCCTCACTGAGGCCATGTAGTGGCTTGTGAGGGTCCCTGCAGCAATGGCAGGTTTCATATCCCATTTCTGCTAAGAATTTCTTTTCTTCCTAGGGGAGAACAGTGAGGTGGCTCCAGCTCTTAGTACCTGGCATAGAAACGCAGTAGTTTCTTTGGCTGCAGATTGACAGTGTGAAAACTGTTGCTAAAGCACAAGGTGATATTTTAACATTTAACATTTAACAAAGACACAGCCTCCAAAACTTGGAGGGGCTGGAACAAATCAGATGGAGGGTGGTGAGGCTCTCCCCATCCAGCAGGGATAACTGCATGGTTCCCGTCCCTCTTGAGGCTGTCCTACCTCCAGCGTGCTTTTAATGAGAGGCTGGGCACCAACTCTCAGGAGTACTAGGCCTACCCAGCCTTAATCTTTCTTTAGTCCAGCTTCCACTCCCCTTGTACATGCCACAACTGTGCAGTCCTCCATGGAGCTATGGTGCATGGCACCAGCATTCCCTAATCACAACTTCACCAGTTTTTGTGTTCCCCCTCTCCCATTTCAGACTTGCCCCCTGTCCCAATCATCCATAACAAAACATTACTAGAGAAAGACAATATTTTTAGCACCTTATTAAAGAGAGATCTTGGTTTCAACTGGCAGTGGGACAAGACTAGATCCTCAAATACAGTCCTCTCCAAACGCTTGGGTTGTTGAGGGCTGTTAGGTTTTAAACCCTGATCGTTCATTGTAGTTAGGTAGAGCGCTGGCAGCAGTAGTATCCCTGCCTTCTGCTCTGCCTCTCTTCTATCAGATACCTCCTTTCAAACAAAATCTCCACCCCACGTTCTCACTGCCCCCACCCTCCCATCACTGATACCAGGGTCTCCGGGTGTCAGTCTCTCTCATGCCTTAGTATCCTCTCTTGTATTTGTTTTTGTTGCATTAAGAATGCACAATAAATTGGATCTTTGCTTGTGAAACCCGCACAATTAAAAGTTGGGTTTTTTTTAAATTGTAACAGTTGTTCACACACTCCTGCCAAGATCCCCAGACAAGAGCCCCACCAAAACGAGCATTGAAACTTGACTCTCTATTTATCTATTTCCATGTTTCCAGCTCTGGTTTTTCTGCCGTTTTCCTTTGGTGATATCTTGAATTGAATCTGCTCAATCTTACAAAACCAGGCGGTGATTCTCACAACTGAGGCTGAGACCATAATGGAGCGCTCGTATACGTGTATGTTTATAACATAGCTATATCTCCACCACAGGGAATTTAGGCTCCTGATGACAAAAATACATACATAAAATCCACACCTGTTCTCCCCCACTTTCAGTTATACAGCTAGCCCTGGAGGCCTGCCTGCCTTAGGCAGTCAGATCAGGGTATGGCACCAAGACGTTGCTGCGGTGTACAGAGCCACTTAAATCCTAATGCCCACTGAAAAAAGTGAATCTGTAACATCCAGCTTAAGCGCTCTAATACTCACTGTAGGTGTGTTGGAGGAGGGAAAAAAATGAGAAGGATTTCCTCCTCCTGTTTTTTGTATCAGAAATTTCTTCCCTGATGCGGTGCCAGTCCCTCAGAGATGCTTTGTTTTGAGTCTGGCCCGGAGCAAAGTGTAAAATTCCATGGGGGTTTAGGCTTAATTCCTTCTCCTCAGCCTTTCCTCTTAGCCTCCTTGTGTCGGCTTTTGTAGAGCCTGTTTCAGAGGTGCCTAATAACCCCCATACATCATATTCAAAGCTTGGGTGCACAGCCTGAACCTAGGGACTGACTTCCCCGGACTGCTGCCCTGTAGGGCTGCCTACAAAGGATCAAAGTTCTTCAACAGCATTGCAAAGGTGCAGATGATTTTTTCCAAGTTTTTCTACACCTGCTACTGTTGCCAGGCAAACCCTACAGCAAGGAAAAGTAAAGTGATAGAACTGTTTGCTCCCAGTCAAAAGTAGAGAGGAAAACTGTGGCTCCATCACGCCTTCTTGCAAATAGCAATTTCTCACTCTACGCTGGCAAGACATCTCCATTGATTAATAACACATCAATGTGATTTTAGTTAATAATATTGGATATGGGTAACTAACGCATGTTATCCTTCTGATCCTAGCAATACCCAGGTGAGGCGTTTGTTAACATCGATTACTCTTTTGTGTTTTCCACCTTTAAATCTCTCTCACTCGCTAAAGCTACCGATGTCTAAGATTTTTGCATCCAAATCTGCCGTGAAGCGTTCCTGAAGCTGTCCTGACAACCATACAAAATCTGTATGTTTAATGCCTTTCGTAACGTAATAGGTACTCTACTTCTAAGCTGTTACCGTGAAAAGTAACAACACACGCTGTTCAGCCACATTCTGCCCTTTGCTCATGTAAGGTTAGATCAGACAGGTAAAGGCGATGGGAAAAATTCAGATAGGCTGAATTATCTGTGCACCTTAAAATACATCACTCATGGAAGTAGCAGGGAAGTGGGGTTTAAAAGGGGTTTGAGGAGAGGCACTTAAAAGCAGAAGAAAGACATTAAGGATGAGGCTAGGGAGACCGTAACTATACTCTGCATAGCAGAACATGCAGAAGAAAGCATAGAGTTTTTTCGTTTTACTGAGATATGGACAGGAAAGTGAACAACTGGTGGGGGAACAGCAGAAGGGGAAGTTTTTAGTTGAGCTTTCTCTGACTGGGGGAAGGAAAAACGTTAACTTGTTAATTAAGAAATGTTAATATCTCATTATCCATTCTAGTTCTTACAGTGCAGAGTCACAGTTTTTAACCACTGAAGTAGGAATAAAAATCACAAAGAAGTTAATAAAATCAGACATATACAGAAGGAAAATAAAAATATTATTTGCACAGAGAAGACAGACCTCATTCTGGTAATTAAGATGTCCTGCAGGAGAGGTTACACTTCTCACGTGGAAAGAAATGATGGCTTTCGCAGAGAATAGGGAAGCAGCAGAAGGATTCTGCTGCGTTCTGTGCACATGGCGCAAGACTTCATTTTGCTGTAGGTTCAGAGAGAGACAAAGAATGGTACAGTTGTAGGAAGAAGCTTTATTTTTGGCTGGTTAGTTTCTTTTCAATAGTATTCGAATACTGCCGGATTCGATTTTTCTCTCAGTCGTGTTTTTACAACGTTGCGCATTGTCAAAGTGAGCTTTGTGGTAGATAGATACCATCTTTGAAATCAAAGCAAATAAATACTTGCCTAGAGTTTAGGTGTGTGTGTGTTAAGGAGAAAGGAAAATTGAACCTGAACCCTGATCTGCCCGCAGGACTAGTACCCAAGAAGGAAGGAGCAAAAGCTGCTGTGGGAAAGGAGAAGGGGGCTTGTGGTTTAGCAATAAAGAGCGAAGCCCAGCACACATTATAAATCTCCAAGTGCTACCACCAGATATATTGAAAAGAAATACAACACCCACACATGCACTTTGGTATGGAAGCTTTCTAACAAACCCAAGTGGAAATAAAATGAGATTTTTGTGGCTTGCACTAAAATGGTGTCTCTTCTGGGATTTATAGCAAGGGCCTGGCTGACAAAGTACCGAGTCCTAAGTAAAAACCAACACCTGGATGGGTCAATCCCTTCTCACACAGAGAAGACTATGCCAGCTGAGGGGATCTTTCCTTTTCCATCCTGAGCCTGTTGGGAGAGATTGAGGGGCTCTTCCTAACGCTCAGCCTGCAAATGTAAACCATCTGTGGGTTCCTTCCTGGCAGACCTCTCCCTTTTAGTGAAAGTCAGATCTTTCAAAGGAAAATAACTCTGGAGCTGGGTGGATTTCAAGACCCTAACCTGAGTGCTTGAGTTTGCAGGATTCAAAGGCCTTGGCGTGGTGCTCCGAATGTGAGGCCACTTTTCCTTCCAGGATGAGACGGGATCGTGTTCTGGCCATCGCCTTACGTTCCGCAGTGCGCTCCCATGTAACTGAGCCCCTGTGAGAGTCGGGGGCTGAAGTGCTTGTTAAATGACAAAAAACCCCTGCTGTGTCTCTCTCCAGCCCTTGTAATCAGCAGCTCCCGGTGGATGCCTTACAAGGTCTGCAGAAGTTGTATATATTTTTAAAACAGATCCTCCCCCTCGCTACCCATCCTTCTCTTCCAGGCCCCAAAATCTCATGCCAAAACAAACAGGCAGGAACGTAATCCCAGAATGAGCTTAGATTTCTTCGGTACTTTTCAGTCGTGCTGCAAATACAGTCTAAATATGAGTTCATGTATTTATATGGGGAGTCTGCTACTCAGACGAAATAAATTAAATACTTGCTGAATTTTGTATACGTCAGGTTAAACAGTGTCTAGGATGTCATTAATACAAGAGAATATTCTGGTGGCTATTACACGTAGACAGCAATAGCACATGCAAACTGCGGGAACACATTGAATAAGACTATTTTTAAACACTTCATTGCCTTCATGAACATCCTGACAGGTGCGTGCCCAGCCTCTGCTGACAAATTTCTGCTTGCAGAGACTTCACAGTTTCCCCAGGCCATCTCTTCTGGTACCTGGTGATCCATCTACCATCAGAAAGACGGTCTTCAGGTCTACGTGACTTCTCCTTGCGCTAAAGCCATTATTTCTGCCACGGATGGAAGAAGCGATGATTCCCACTCTCTATGCTGCAGCTTTTTGCATATCTGAGGGTGATCACTGTGTTCCCTTCACTCTCTATCTTTTCACTAGGCCTAACAGCCCTAATTCACTTAACCTTTACCCGTGGGACATACCTGCTAGATCTCCCATCACTGCTCTTTTGACTTTCTTTAGCACATCTGTATGTAGTATCCACAAGATGCAGGGTGGAGCCTCACCCTTGGTAAGTAACTCCTGAGTAACATCCGCCGTTTTCACGTTGGCGTGTCCTTCAGCTCAGGCCCTATGGCAAGCATGTTTTCCATTCATCCTCCAATTACTAATGAAAATACTGAACAAACGCAACTGTGTTGACCCCCAAAAGTTCACTGCTAATGCAAATTATGCAGTATTTGTAACTGACCTCCGAGCATGATCCAAGCAGTCATTTCTCACCTCATAATTTCACCTGCACAGTGCTTTCCTAGCTGGCTATAAGAAGAGTATCATGCCATAGCAAAGCGAAACGCCATTTCTGCTCTCTATGCAAAGGTCCATCAGCCTATTTTAGAAGGAAGTTAGGGGGACCTAACAAGAACAAACCCTATCGAAGTCATGTTGGCTGTTATTTATCTGGTTGTTATCTTTTAAGGGCCTACAGATTGCATGTTTATGCTAGTATTTCTCTAGGAACTGGACTTTCACTGCCTGTTCTCAACTTTGCTGCTCCTTCCCCCAGGTCTCTCGAGGTCCCTCTTCCACAGGACCACCTCTCCACTCAAGTCTCCCATCAGGGGCCTGCCTTTGGAAATGAACTTTCCGCAGTGACCCTATTCTTTGTACAGTATTATCGGGTAACCTGAGAACTGCAGATGTATCTGATTATTGGAACTGTGGAGACGATTGCCACAAAACCCGAAACCATGACCTTTCCTTGAGGTGTTATCAGCCAAGCTGGTGGGGGGACAAGAGAGCTGATTTATGACCATTCATTAAAATTACACAAAACTGATTATTTATAGAGGTAGACTTAAGCTGAAAGGTTCAGTCTCAAAACCTGTCGTCTTTGTAGTTCAGGGTGTTTGGACATGGGAAAACAAGGAATGATCTCTTTAAGCAATGTGAATGTAACTGGACTATGTTTTATTATATTTTGATTATGATCTGTATTATATTTTGAAAAATTTTATTATTTATATTTAAGGATTTTAATTATTTTTCATAGCTTCTTATTTTATTAATATATTTTATGAAATACATTTTTATTATTTTAATATATTTTTTTAAAAATCCATTTTTAATTGGCCAGGGGCCATCACATGAAAACATAAAGCACTACTATTGTTTTTCACTTACTTTAGGATTAGAAATGCAAACAGCTGGCCTGGATTTTATGTTGGATAAGACCATCCCTTATGCAATGATCTGCTTCGCAGAGGGGTTTGGATTCTGGCAACACTTTGTTGTCGTAGAAGAGCTCCTAAAGATGAATGTGTGCCCAAGCAGTAAATTGTGACTCTGGTATTGTGGGACCGTAACATGAAATTGCCATACTTTGGAGAGCAGCCAGTGTTGGATTGGGATTAATTTGCTCGCAGCGTTCAATAAATAATGTTCGGAGGGCCACGTGAAAAGCAATCCCTGTTCGTTATGCACACCTCCCTGCCACGGGGCCTATGTTTGGTCACTGAGCTGAAGTTCGTGCAGCAAACATCTTGGGGGTATTTCTCGCTGGGCTTACAGTAAAAGCCAGCTAAAGTGCCTCCCACCACCTGGCGATGAAATGGAGGATCAGGCAGCTCTCGGAGTGAAGCCTCTCTCAGGCTGGAGTTTCTATATATAGGGGAGCTCCATAAACACCATTATGAACCGCATGCGATCCGCCTGCCCGGAATTAAGGTCACACACGTACTTTTGTATATGTTTCTCCACTGGCTCATTTAGCTTACACATTAAAGAGTTACAGGTGAGAAGCTGGCTACATAATGAGGAGTTACAAATCCAGCCAGCTCCCATATGACAAATCCCTTTAGTCAGTACTTGAGGCAACTGCGGGGGAAAGTAAGAATGAGATTTTTAAACCCAGGTGTAAAATCCATTGTAAAGGTCAGGTTTATAAGGAGACCATCCCAAAATGCTAATGACATGAGAGTTTTATGAGGCTGGAAAGTGATAGCTTGGCTGAAGCCGAGTAATACTAGAGTAAGGGATTTATTTAAATTGGACTACTTTATTTTATTTTATTTTGAATTTTGACCTTGGTCTTGCAAAATCTCACTGAGATGAGAAGTCCTTACTTGTAGCTCCCCACATTCAGCTGAACAACTGAGGTAAGAAATAGTTATTGATGTAAGGCATTATTCTGTAATCTTATCTTCCAAAAGTTTTACATATTTTTCTGCAGTACATATAATCGAAGGTTATACAAATCGTAAAGTCTATACTTTGGAAAAATATATAAAACTTCAGTTCTTAATAGCTAGTCTCAGAAGCAGAAATAGTAAGAGTTGTTACACAAACTTGAACACAGTTTTGACTTAGAGAAACTGCATTTCTCTGTTGTAGNACAAATCGTAAAGTCTATACTTTGGAAAAATATATAAAACTTCAGTTCTTAATAGCTAGTCTCAGAAGCAGAAATAGTAAGAGTTGTTACACAAACTTGAACACAGTTTTGACTTAGGGAAACTGCATTTCTCTGTTGTAGTACAGGAGGACAGCCTGTCCAGAAAAGCTTATAGTTGAATGTACAGTTTTAATGGAGATGCATACAAGTACAGCCTGCACAACCTTAGCTGTGCACCCTAAGAATAGGCACTTGTGTATCTAACCAGAGCAAAAGCACTTTTTGGCTTGTGAAGTAAAAACCTCTCTCATCTTAATATGATTTCTTCAAAAAGCAGTGTCAACACCTGGTCTGGGTTTTGGGTGGTTTTTTTTTTTTTGTGTCCTAATCCTTGTGCAAGGAGTTAATTCACTCTCTAGAAGACTGCAAGCCCCTGGAACACATCCTTCATCAGCTGGGCAGTTCTTGTCATGCTGAAGCATAATGCAATTTTTATTAAACTGCCATTTCAAGCTTCAGCCTCAAAACATACAATATCTATCCGTAGCTGTGCTAGGCTTTTGCTTATATAGTTCTGCGTTTCCCACAGTTCCTTTAATCAACAGTGATCTAGGAAAATTCTCTTGTCTATTCTCTTTTCTGCAAGCAGCCCAAGGTTCTCTGACTAGGTCTACCATTTTCCTTTACCGCAGTATTTTGAAACCCCAGGTGGTGTTTCAGCACCCAGGAGCGTGGGGTTTAGTAGGGCTCTCCGCACCGAGCACACGGGCCTGATCCTGCGAGGTGTTGAGCGCTTCCCGGGAAGCGATGAGCGCTCTGAAATCCCTGTGATTCAGATCCCTGGGCCAGGCAGACGCTGACTACATCTCCCCCGACACCCTCCTGAGAATCCTCCCCTCTGCAGCACGCACCAACCTCATCCTCCAGTGTTGCCTTCACGGAAAGTCTCAATTAATAAATTGCTCGTCCTAGTAATGAGGCAGGGTGAATTTGGGGCAAATGCTGGCTGCTGTGGAACCACTCTGCCAAAATGCTACTCTATTTGTCCACTTTCTGACCAGAGCACTGGAGCAGATTTGCTTGTCAGCAAAGAGGACTGGCATGCGAACGTGCTGGGGCGATGAGCTCCCTGCACAGCCCGGGAGCTGGATGCCGCAGGGTGTTTTCATCCCTCAGCTCCAGACCCCTGGGGCAACCTGACCCCACGGGGCAACGCTCTTCCTCCAAGCAAGCCTCTTCTGCTCAGAGGCTCTTGCAGTTACCAGGCGGCTTCCTATCCCTCCGCCCGCAGCAGTATACCGTGGTTGGGGAATCACGCAACTGAGCATGGATCATCTTCTGCTTTTGGTAAGACTCTAGGTTGAGAGAAATCATATGGAAAGACTTGCCCCTCCTGTCTGTGAATGGTTTCCAAGCCTCCCCATGAATCGACATTGAGGAAACAAAACAATAAACCCCCTCTGTTTCAGAAAATTTAAACACTAACAACTCTTTCTCCTCCTCTTTTTCCAACTTAAACTATTTGCTGAATTTAACCCAAATTAACAAATAAGTCTGAAGTGTTCAGTAAATAAGTGACCAGCTGGGAATTTTATTTGGCCATGCTCTAGTAATTGTTTTCTTTCCTTTACTCTAAGCACAAGCCTAGATGACACAAAAGATTGCTACGCAGTGACACAAGTAAGAACTATATTAGCTTGTGGCTGCAGGATAGCATGCAGCACAGAGATACTTGAGCTAGCTTTAAATTGGCTAGCTGCGATGCTGGCCATTCGTTTGCCTGCAAAAGCAGAGAGGTTAAGTTGGGCTGGGATATCTCGGCTTTAGGTATCTTTGTGTGAGCATTTTTTGTCTCATTACCACGTCACTGTCCCCTCTGCAACAGTGAAGACCCTCAAGGGCCAAACCTGAGAATGTGATCTTTGTCAGAGAGATTTTATTTGTTTGTTGCAGCATTTGCAATGTGAAAGAGATTAAAAACTTAAAAAAAAGAAGAGCGCCTAGATTTTTTCACAAAGGCTGTTTCTCACCTGCTGCTCTATGCTTCAGAAGATTGGAAAACTGAAACTTTATCGAAGTTTTGTCCCTTTACAATTACTTTACATGTTTTCATTCCTGTTTCCTGACCCCGCTAGGACTAGGCATAGATGGGAGAAAATGCTTCTAGAATAAGGCTCTTCCCCAAACCTCAAAGAACAGAAAACAAACAAAAACCCCAAACACCACCAACGTCTCCAACCGCCTAAATCAAAAATCACCTGGTACAAAACAAACAGGCAACATGTCCTTAGAAATCTCCCAGCCTAATTTTTAAGTCTGAAAAGACTCCAGGGAGACTCCTTCACTTCAATGCCTCTCTGGCCAAATGTTCACCGATCTGTAATTCATCCCACTTTTTGCCAGGAACTTGGTCAAGGCTGCTCAGGCTGGGAGCGCAGGCTCCTTGTATAGGTGTCAAAGGGGGAATTCAACCCACCTAAACTCCCAGTTGCTCTGTCATTAGCCTACAGTAATTAGCTTCTTACTTCAGGCCAGTCACTTTCATGTATAAAGGCATGTAGCGCGAACTTCTCCATGTGGCCATAAGTGCCTCGCTTCCCATTTACGAGGAAAAGCAAATTGGGTTTTCAGAGGGACTGCTACCCTGAGACTTTTTTAGGGACTTGTAGAGATACGTACTAGATGTACTAGAAACCCGTTGCTGGGTTTCAGTAAAAAGATCTGCCGGATGGGTAGCTCCATCTGAACTGGGATCAGTGGTCTCACTGAGCCTATGTAGTTAAAGGGAAAGCAAATGAAAACCAGTTTGTGCTTTGGGCTGGTTTTGTGAATGGTGTCAAACCATTCAAGCGGGTTTGTATGAAAAAAAAGTAGCCATCAGGCTTAGTGCCTGACACCTCAAAAGGCATGATCTATTTAGCTTAAATGAACTCCTGGGCCCTGGTTCAAATATGTTCAACTAGTGCAAGTTCATCTCTGTGCTGGAAAAAAGATGACTCCACAAAGGCCTTATTCCGGTACACCAGCAGTTCAAGCCAGTTGACTTTCCATGCAATGAGTCATATGAAGTGACTATAAAGCAGGCAGAGAACATAGAATAATGGTTTTCTATCACTGGCTGATAAAAGGAAGCGTATGTCGATCTTTTTGCACAAATCACTGCTCTCGGCTGAAACCTCCATACATGCTCCTGTGGATATGTTGAAGAGTGTGGGCACTTAAAGTGATCTGGGCTAAAGTCAAACACCACTTGACGATAAAGCCCTAGTTAACACATATCCTGTTTGGGCTGCACAGTTGTTTTTAGTGATCAGACATAGCAAAAAGCAGTTATGGGGCTGTGATGGCAACCCGAGAAGAGCTGTGCAGTGACAGAGAGAGTATAGCCCATAGATCGAGCTGAGCGGACCAATGCCGATCTCTAATGTACATGGCCAGGCTCTCAAGTTACGCAATTTAGTCTGTTGCTTACTAGGAGCGATATAACTAATCACGTACGTTTAGGGGAAAGATGCGATTTAGCAGATCCTAACCCGGAGGTTCGTGTTCACTGTCTTTACCTAGAAAAGATGGTCATCCAAGGTTACAGGAGAAGTAGCTGAGAGATCAGCATGCAAAAACTTTCATGGCAGCTGCCTTCGTCTGTTAAGCAGGCTTTTCTACCCTAGAGCAGATGGCTTTGAAGTTGGCACAAAAGCCAAACAGACAAGACGTAGATACATGTACAAAAGGTTTCTCACCCCTGCATGCATTAATGCCCTCTGAAGACAAGTCACGGCGGGCTTTCACAGAGAAGTCTCTGGGTGTGAGTGTGGAGGAAGTTCATTACATTCTCCATTTTAACAAATTAATTTGGTTCCCAAGCTTTATTACTAAGGAAATTACTGGGTAGCTGAAAATTCAATACTGTCACGGTACGCTGCTGCAAGAGATGAAGACGTATTTGTCCTCTAATACATTCTGCACGGGTTTTAGTTTCAGATATCACGTTTATAAAATTAAGTACTGGAAGTAGTGAACGAATACTTAGAACATATTGAAAATGCACTTGTATTAAAAGAGCACCTCAAAAAGGAAAACAATGAAAATTCTAGAAATAGCTTTATCTTTTATCAGAGGATGATACAATATATGACTGAAGTCAAATACTGTGGCTTTGTTTTAGGGGGAAAAGTGACCAGAGCTATTAATATTCCTGATAACGCTTTACAAAGTTGTCTGCAATTGTATAACCTTGCTGCTGTTCCTGTGCCGAGCGTTGCCCCGGATATGAGTATCAATAACCCCGGAGAGAATGAGGCTATCATTTCCTGACCGATCAGCTGACCTACCAGAATATGAATCATCTGATCGTCTTTAATGCAAAGTGCTTGTCAGCACTTTATGGCTGTAATGGCTGGTCACTGAGGCAGAACAAAAGAGCAGACTTGTTAATAAAAATTAACATTTAAAATAAGATACAATTGGTCACGTACATAGAAGTAAAACACAGAGAGAGAAGGCCATGTCCTTTTAATAACAAGTTTGTCTGGTTTTTTATTTGCAAAACTAGAGAAATAAAACTAGGTCCTGGGCTCATATCTGGGCACCTCCTATTGATCAGGTGCCCCTGATACCAGTACGAGGCGAACCTTCTTCCGTTCTGACCAGAGGAGCGGCTGGCCTGTTGACTTTACAGCATACCTCCAGATTTACACCAGCATGAAAGCAGAATCAAAGGCTCACTCCACCTGCCGAACAACATGCAGCGCTGCTCCAGCATTTTCACCAGGCACAAGCTGGAGATTTCCTCCCAGCTGGACATTATCTGACCTCCCTCAAGCAGAAGAGGATTTCACGTTTCTAAACAAAAGAGCATGACAGTGTACCAGGCTGGATTTGTATTGATCAGGCAGCATTTTAACAGCTCTCGTCAGCCTAATTTTAAGTGCAGTGTACCATAGCAGTAATCCCCATCATCCCTTGTCAGCTGGACAGAACTAAAATACGTCTCAGTAGAAGACAGGAAGGTGAAGTGAGACATCCAAAATTTTTTGCCTTAAGAACCTGGTATCTTCCACAGATACTTTTTCTTTTTTTTGTCACATTAATGCTAACAAAAGCGTTAAGACAAGGATGCTATAGCTACACTGGTTATTCAAAGAGGCACCATGTAAAGATCAACAGATGTTTTCAGAACAGCCATGTACAGAGCACTGGCACAGGCTGCCCAGGGAGGCTGTGGAGTCTCCTTCTCTGGAGAGATTCAAAACCTGCCTGGACGTGTTTCTGTGCAACCTGCTCTAGGCTAACCTGCTTTAGCAGGGGGGTTGGACTGGATGATCTCTAGAGGTCCCTTCCAACCCCTACCATTCTATGATTCTATGATTCAAAAAATTCCATTAGAGAAGTTGGAGCATTAGAAAAAACTATAATGCAGAAACTCAAAAATAAAAGCCCTGAATTGTTGAGGTTTTCTAGAGGATCCACCAGTTCTTTGGCTAATTGCTCTTCTAGTGCAACTGTTGCAAGCTGCTTCTGTCTTTGATCAATATCAATTTAAAACACGGAAAAAGCAAGCCAAAGGTTGCGATGCTGTCAGTAATTCACAGCAACACCTCAGACAAGTTACATGTTAAATTCTTGGAACTAGATTAAAAGTCAATCGTATTGCCAATCCCAAACAATTAAAACTCAAAATTCATCAGATTTTTAAAAACAGTGTAGATAGGTGTACTGGTTTGGAGCCTCCATTGGCCACTCTCAAATTCTACTGTCAAATCACAGGGAATTTTTTCATAAAAGATGACACTGAAAAATAACCCACGTATAAAACCACAACACCGCTTATACTGCTGTCATGGCAAAGTTACAATGCAGTGCTGGGTTTTTGCTGAAATGCACAGTAAGTACAAAGTACAAATACAAAGTATCCCTTTAAAAATAAGGCACATTTTGGTGAGAGTCTGACTGCAAAATACTCCCAAGGCAAGTTCCAGCTAAGTCAGTATAAAAGCATAGTTAGTGGTTTTATCTTTAAAGCTGGGTTTATTTTACCCAGTCCTGTTTCGTGCCTGCAGGTGCTAAAGACATTTGGCTAATTTTCAGGGTGAACCGTCTAAGCAGTAAGATATTTCTGAGTGCTTTAATCCACAGGATAACTAGATGCACCGTATTTGCACAAAGGTGTAAGCAGCGCGGCTGAGCAGTCATCAGGAATCTACTGGGTCAAGGCTTTTTTGTAGCAACTGGCAGCAAAGGGTGAAAATGAACATCATTATCACTGCTAATGAAGGATGAAGAGCTCAAGCTAGCCATGTGCTAGAGCCATCGGGAAGGATGTCAAAAATTGGCTAATAAAATCTAGTAAGTGTGAAGTTCATGTGACCTTTCTGTATGGAAAGCGAGCTCTCCATAGAGAGCGGGCTCTCAGAGTTGCCAGATGGGAGGAAATACCTGGTACAATACCTTCGCCACTCTCAGTTTAGCATGCGGAGCAGAACAAAGCCTGTCCTTTCGCTAATCTCTCATTACATCCGAGGAGCAGCACGGGTAACTATCAGGGAGAATGTTCTGATCTTCATCAGGCATTCAGAGTCCTCAGCGAGAAGCAGCTAACTCTAACAGTATCCTGATAAAATTCACCTCCTGCCCTTGAAGGCAGCCTAGAACGAGATACCCAATTTCAGAATTTCAAGATTTAATTTGAAACACCTCCTAGGACACAGGTCAGGAGTGGAATCTGAGAAGAGTTTTAGCGCCAGACTAAAGGCACCCAACTAAAATCCTGACTCCAAATAGTTCCTACTTTTGTGATGCCTGAAATGCAGACTTGGCGTTTTGCAAAACACCACGTAGGATTTTCTATTCCTTTTTGTCCACACCTGTTCCAGGTTATTAACCTGCATAGCAGCGCGTCAAACTCATGTAGCATCTCTGCACATCAGATGAGCAATGACCTCTGAAACTGAGCATCTTAGCTGTTTTAAGCAGAACAGGTGCCCTGCTGTAGTTGTCCTTGCCCGTACTGTGGTCCCTGCTAAAGGCTTCATTCAGGATAGGGTCCCAGCGGGGATAGGTGCTGTAAAATCCAAGCCCAAACCTCACAGAAGAGCTCGAGCAAAAGCTTTGAGGGGCTGAAATGGAGGCAGCAAGGAGAGAAAGTGATTGGGATAAACCTGGCACACGTCCTGCTAGACTGCAGGCATCAAACAGGCAGCTCTGAGGACGTTTCTTTTAAAATTTAGCTTTAATCTATCCCACCCAGTTCCTCCCTTTGAAATTTTCAATTAGGCCCATAAGAAAAAAGAAACACAGTTTCGTTTAAACTACTTGAAGAAAATAAGCCTTTTCTGCTGGGTTGAGCAGCAGACCACAACCACGTATGTTGTGTTCCGGCAAAATACAATTTTCTCAGATTCTGAAGCTTCCTACACGTTTCCATGATCAAGAATTTCATCCAGAAACACACATCCGCACCTATAAATGGTAGCAGGGCCTGTTCCAACATGAACACCGGCGGGCACAGGAGCAGAGGAGTTGCCTGCGCAGCCCCGGCAGTGGGGCAATTAGCACAATTACCCCTGGGCCTGGATTTCGATGAAGACTGTGAGCATGGCTGGTCTTGTTCTCTGATCCGAACACAGCCAGGCTGGGCCTGGGTCCTTCGTGTGGTCTGCTTGTGCAGTGGCACAGAGGAGGGGCAGATGAAATGTTTGTAGCTAGAAGGTCCCGGCGGTGAGGCTTCAGTAGCCTTCATCAACCAGTCACTATCCTGCTGTGCTGGTCCTAAACTAGAGTCCTTTGCTCAGTTGCTTCAAAGCTTTCCAAAGAGACAGAAGGCACCATTTCCCACTGAGGGATTAGAAGCGATCTCTGCCCAAAAGCTTGGCTACTTTTGCACACAATGAGGCAAAGCCATGCTCCTTTTGCTTTTGCTGGGTGAGGGTGGCAACATGCTTTATTTGAACATTTTCAAACTGGTCTGATAGCCCCACAGGAACTCCCAGAGAAATCCAGGTTGTCGCGGATTTCTCTAAGGCCGCCTTGTCTCCCAGCTGGAACTTGCAGCTTACAATCAGTTTAGGCATTTGCCTTTTGCACGCGAGTTCTTGCAATACTGCGTGCTGTAATCCCATTTTAAACGAGCTAATGCTTAACCGCAGAGTTTTAGCAGTACTGAGATGGGGCCAGTGTCTGAAGGGACCTTGCAGAGTCCCTTGCTAAATGGCAACGAGGGAGATATGCTTAGGGGCACCTAAGGGACAGATCGGCACCTGTGGGTCAGAAGAGACATCTGTTGTGCCCATATTTTAGCAGCAGTAATCCGCGTCAGGAAGAGCAGGTTCTAAGCCCTCGGGGTTTAAGTCAATCATATCAAAATGCTGTGCACAAGAGGATCGTGGGCAGTAGGTGTCTAATCGAGGTCTAGATGGATCACAGTCATTCAGGGCAGAAGACATTTGGGAGTTTTAAGGAGAGATAAACCCTTGCCAGCCGTGCCTCACTGCCATAGGTGGCAAAGGGGAAGAGAGACGAGTTGCAGCTGTCTGGTCTCAGCACAGGAGCACAGGGTGCATGCACGGCTCTCGGGCAGCTATTTGAGAGGCTCTGGCTTCAGACACAGGAACAGCGTGCACAATGAGAGGTACGCAAGGACACCCAGAACATGCCCACTCTGTGCAAGGCAGTGCAGGACGAGGGCCCCTCGATCCTTACAGATACCCATACCTCACGACCTTGCTGTACAGCAGCACAGACCCCAGAAGCAAGCACTGTATCTGACTGTAACCACATGCATCTCAGCCGAGGCAGTTAGCTCCAGCACAGTGCTTCGGTACGGTGCCTGTATTGCTTCCGGCTCCAGAGTTAGCTTATCTGGTGTTAACTTTCGTATCTCAACACCCTGCTCCCTTGCACATCTACTCTTCACTCATAGGAAACCTGGAATTTACTGCCAATGCAGACAGACACAGACAGGCACACAAACACGTGGAGCTTATGCAGCTTTTCTCCCTACAGCCTGGGAAACCATGCCACATCACGACTTGCTTTCCACTCCCTTTCCTAAGGAACTCATAATACCAACATACTTCTTAGCATGCCCCTCGTTGTTCAACAGGCCAGCCCACCTGAGTAAATGCTACTGTAATGACATTTAGTGCCTACCGTACAACGTTGTTCACATCCAAGGGCATTTAGAAGTATTAAGTTTCTGCAGCTCTGAGGTAGAGACAATCACAATTCTTATAGCTCTATGTTGTAAGCATTTTTTGAAGATGGTGAAATGCACGCAGAAAGAATTAAAGACCGGATTATGGCTGCAAAGCCACTGGTAGTTTGGGGAATAATGCAACACGTGCAAGTCCTCTGAAAGTAACAGGACAGCCCAAGCTTTTGCCATGTTTTTGATGAGAAAAGCTTACACATCTTTGTACAGAAGTATCCTTTCACTGCTCTTTTAGATCACGGATGTTATCACATTTCATTCATTCCCTTTACAGACCACAGGGTGGCAAAGATTGCCTGGTGCTTTGCTTCTGCACAGCGAGATGACAAGCTGGAAAGCTAGGTCCTCAGGCCTGGACTGGTAGAGCCACATGAACCGCCCACCGCCCTTGAGTGAACAGAAACAGCAACCACAGCAGCATGCGCTCCGCTGTTTGGATATGCAGGTTATATTCCCTTCCCATGGGAGGGATGTAGGACAAGGAACAAAACAGACTTAGATGCTACAGCAGCAGATGGGCTTCCAGGTGGAGTCCATAAAAGGGCAGATCTTCTTGCGTTCCGGGTCTCCAGAGCCTAACATGGACCGATGGCACTTCAAGGCCCCGCCGATGATTCACGCTGCAAATAAACTCCAGAAGGCAGCAGGTGTCGGCGCTCATCAGAGGACGAAGCGCAATTGTTTTCTAGTGAATAGAGTAATTTGACAAGTATTTGTGCCATCTTGTCAAAAACACAAACTGTGCCATATTTATTTTTGGATCCAGATATCCCTCTGGGAAGAAACCACACGGGTTATGTCACACGTAAATCAGAGCTACCTGCTGATACCCTCACAGAGCTTACTGCAGTGCTTTTTAAAATGGCTACAGCTACCCAAATCTGAGGCCACATTTTTTGTTGCCACATAGTGAGCTATGATGCACTATTAGGTATCCAAACTTTAGTTTACATCTCAAACTACATGCTCTCTCAGGGAGCAAAATGCTCACTAGGACAGAGGTGTTGGGCAGGGAAGAGAGAATACGGGGGAGCAGGGCGGCAGCCCTCCCCTCCTTGACACATTTCTATCCTGCACTTTCAGCTCCCCAGGGGGTACTTTGTGCTCTCCGCTAGAATGTGATTATTATTTTTTTTTGTAACATTTCTGCTGTTGGGTGCAGAAGGGAAGGGGATTGATGTGCTGGCCTCAGGGCTATCAAAGCATGCAATGCAGGGGCTGTATTAGGGACTTAGGGGGATAGGTGCTCGATCTTGCTGAGGCAGTTCTGGGTAGTTGTGCAGCAGGCAAGCAGGCAGCCCTGGTTAACCTCTGTAGTGGATTAGCCACTGGAGGGGCACAAAGGTCTGCACTGGGCTCGTCTGAATTACCTCTGGTTGTGGCTCAGGTTATTTTTTCTGAGGCTTTTTTTTTTTTTTTTTTCAATCTGCTTTCAGCTCTCAGCCATGCTGAGCCCTCTCCTGCTCCAGCTGCAGGGCTCGGGCTCATCACCACGCTAACGTTTGCATTAAAACATGTGACATTATTCGCCCCTGGATCCCACACAGCCTACACACAAAGGCAACATGCTCCTTCAGGTATCAGCATCCCAGTCAGATTAACAGGATTCATGATGGACAATGGAGTATGAATCATTAAAAACCCCCAAACATTTCCTATATCAGCAAAAAAGCTTGTACTACACAGCAAACACATCGGTTTCAGAAAAGGATGTGTGAATACACATGTATACAAACAGAGAAGGGTTATGCTAAAGAAAGAAGTTTCTGCGAGACTTCCTTAATAATATTTTCTGGTTCTTCTTGTGTCATATGCTATCAACAGTACTGGTTATCTCTTGTCTCACATTTCCTGTCTTAAAAGGCTGTTTGACACTCAGTTCTTTCCAAAAATAATGACATTATACACGGTGCAAGGTTCTGCAATTATGCTTTCACTGTTCTGACAAAAAAATAGCATTTTTCCATATCCTCTTTGCTGTTTGGAAAATAAGGTCTGCAAATAACGCTGTGAACAAGCACTATTCAACTCACTAACGTGGTATGCTTTCTGACTACAGAACTAATTCTGAATACATAATATATTTCAAATACTTAACCAAAAGATTAGGTGCAAACCCATACAGAGGGTAAGGTTAGGGATTCAAAGTTCTGGTTTAACTCAAATGTGGCTGGAGATTAAGAGTTAAGAGCTCTTACGTCATTTTGTCTTCTCATTCCTCCCAATTTTTATCATCATCGTTGCTTGTTATGGCTACATAATGAGATAATTACAATGCAATTACTGCACTGACAAAAACTGTTTCGAAAACCTCATACAAGAGCCCTTGATAGCTGTACAGATGGTGGGCAACAGCCTTAGGGATGGAGGTTGGACTAGACGATCTCCAGAGGCCCCTTCTGACCTTAATTTTCCTACAACGTTTTAACATGTATGCTTATATGCCAACACTTAATATGACCCTTCTGTACGCCAGTTCATCCAGACAGAAATACCTCCACAGGGCAGACAGGCCTTGGAGGCTGAAATTCCTCTGCTAGATCACCTCCTGTGCCTCACCAGACCGAGCTCTGAGGAAAGGCGATATGCTGCGCTCTAAATATCACACGAGCCCCATCCTTGGGGACCTCAGCAGCGGTGGCATCCGGGAGGATGGACACACAGACTTGGCACCTATTGGGTTGAAATGACCCGCAGAGAGAGCCAGTTCCTCCAAACACCCAGCCTGGCTTTCTCCTTGAGGGGCAAGGACCTTGGCTGAGGTGCTGCTGTGCATCGTCACACCCACCCACAGTGAAATTCTCCAGCGTGGCTGGTGGATGCTCCGGGTAATGAGCGACGAGCAGGGTCTCACCAGCTTGCTTTGCCCCCTGCCATCGTACACCTCTTGCGTTCACCCTCTGCCTCCCCCACATGATGGCTGTCGGTGGCTTCCAGACCACGCTTCTGATAGAGTCTGAGTACCTCTGGCCCCCTCATGTTTCTGAAATCCTTCACCTTTTCGCTCCAGCCCATAAAACAACAGAGATAAGCCATTCACACCTCAGCTATTAAGAAAAGCAAGGAGGTCACTTCTGTGTCTTAAAAGTGACAGTTCCTCCCAGATCGGCCCTTCTGCAGCATGGCATGGAGAACGATGGGCACCATCGTGTTAAGCTAATGCCATCCCTACCCTGCTTCCCAATCGTGCAAGCAACAGAGCTTTGTGTAGTCCCTGTGTTTTCCAAGGCACAGTACATTTTGGACACGTAAACTCTAAAAAGAGTACATTCTTATGTTCCAAATATCCACCAGTTTACGACCTGGCCAGCACCCAGGCAGCACGTTGCTTGAAGGCTGATATGCCTGTACCTACCTTAAACGGCTTCCTGCAGCCCCTGCCTACTGGTGTTTTCCTCCTCTCAGATACACGTACGTGTACGCACCCACACAGGGACTTCTTTGTTATACAACATCATTTTATAAGCTACGAATTTGCAGTGGAAGCCCAGTTTCTCTACCGCAGATTGTATACTGCTCCAGAGACGCTTAGTGTTAAGATTAAAGAGCTGTATCATTTTATTTAAGCCTAAGATTAAAAATTTCATTCTCATTCCAATGAAAATATATATTCCTTACTACCATTCTGGAAATTAATACTAATTCGAACTAAAAACCAGAAGCAAATCCGTCTGATATTCTTAACATATAGGTTGCATTAGGAACGCCCAGATTGACACGTGTTTACGAACTCCCATTTTGTTTTTCTCCTCAATGACATTAGCCTTGAGGAGCAGCAGCTGTTTATACCACGACCCACAGATACTGAAAGCTATTTAAATATAGTCTGGACAAAGTACTTGCTAGGACTACAGCTAGGCTCTGGGCTTGCTTTTTTGCTATCTGCCTCTCACCTATCCACTCCAGGTTTTTTCTTTCTTCCATCATTCCTTCGTCAGTACTTCTAGTTCCTATCTACCCCATAATTACTCTTTCACTAGCTTGTCTGGCTCCTGCCCATTTCCTTGCAAGTTTAATGCTGCATGTCACTGGTGGAAGAAAACACCCGAGCCTTCCTTTGCCCTCACGTGCCCCCACCAGCTCACAGCCTACTTCCAACACCCGAGCTCCCCGAGCGAGCTGGTGCACTGCTTCAGTACCTGGGGCTGCTCTTGTCCATCTTTGCTCTGCTGGCATTATGGAAACGTATCTCCAGGGCATCATTCCCATGCTTCACCTCAGAAAGCTTCAGTGACTTAAATGCTCTTTCCTCATGTGGCATCTCAAAGGCTTTTTTCCCCAGTGGTATCTCAAAGCACAAATCGATTGCACATACTTTTTCTACCCAACAGTTTCAGAATTAGATATTGTATCTACTCTAAAATATTGAGGAACAAAATACTTTCCTGACGCTTAGTTAAAAAAAAAAACCGTGCCATTGCCTGCATTTTTCTTTCAGTAACCATTTCTCTCCTTCGCGACTGCTTGAAGTGGAGGTAGTAAAAGCATTTAAAATACAGAGGAAGAGCTGGTTAAGAAGCTAAAAAAGTAAGAAAAAGGAGTGTGTTTGGAACATTATCTTCTGCCCTCAGCTTTTTCACTTCCTTTCATGCTACTATCATTTTCTTAGCGCCACAGAAAAGCTCAAAGGCTTTGTTTTTGTTATTTTATGCTATGTTTCCACACAACCTGAGGAGAACACCTTAGTCTTGGTTTCAAAAGGTCTGGACTCTGCTAACCATTCAAAACATGGTTGCTTTGTAAGGTAGTGGCACCACCTGCAAGTCAGCAAGGCTGCAGATGTTTGTAGGGTCTTGAAGAACCGTGAGCCCACGGGGAACGCAAGAGAACCAGTGGGAAGACATTTGGTAGAAAATACTTCAATGTCAAGAAAATGTCTCCATGCTTCCCAGCTAGAGGAAAAGACCGTTTTTTTAAAGCTAAAATTAGAAGCTAGAAGAGGTAAAAATGTTACTACCTTTGTTTAAAACCAAAGGACGTATTCTACTTCAAAACTACGACTGAACTGAAGTCTTTGATTCCAGTTCCTCCTGCTCTTTCTCTCCAAATACGTGCCCCTTCAGCCAACTCGACTCCGCAGGGCTGTGGGAGGAAAAAATCCTGGGCTCTCTCTATAGGTGCCAGCCCATGCAACCTTTACTGGGCAGCAACGGAAAGAGAGGGGCTCCTACAACATCTACTGACCATCGGGAAGCAACGTGGAGAATCCTATGCTGGCACCTGCTCACTGCTCTTTCCTGGACACCCTCTTCAAACGCCTGTCAGGTAGTTTCTTCTAAGAAAATGTATGTGCAAGAGCAAGAGAGTAATGCATTTCCCCCTCCTTGGCAAAGCTGGTGTTTGCGCTGCTCTCAACACATGACTTACAGTGGCTTGACCCAAAAGTCACGCTTTATCCTGCCTTCAGGGAGAAGGTAGGGGCGCAGCCTGGCACAAACAGGGCTGCTCACCCTTCATCAAAACAGCAAACCAGAGGTCCCTGGCTAATCCCCAAGACATGGATGTGACCCTCTGAACCTCTCGCTCTTTCTGCTCGCTTCCTACAGCCAAAAGCAAGGCAGCTCAGAGGTTTGGATGCAAAGTCAAGAACAACATCAGCCACATTACGTACATTTGGTTTGCAGTATGCATCCTTTATTTTCTCTTCCTGCTCACAAGATGCCGGGATGAGGTGAGTATGCTCCGACATGACAACTGTACAAAGAGCGCAACTGCTAGCTGAAATCCCACCTGTGTTTCTCTCCTCATTAAAAAATAAAACAAAAAAAAAATCAAGACTAGGTGGTGAGAAAAACTGGGCAACTTTATAGCTGTCGGATAAAGCCCTGCCAAGAAGGACAATTCAATTTTTCCACTCCTCTGGCTTCAGATTATCATGCGCTAACCCCAGCTGTAGAAATTTAAATCTGGTCTTTAAATTGAGGTGACAGGCCACCTTCATGGCTCATCTGGACAGCTGCAAGTGCAAGGGAGGGGGCTCAGAGCAATCGCTTAGTACATGAGCCTTTAAGTATCACCTGGAAGAGTTTCAGGACTTTTTCAGACCCTCCACAGAAATTACAAACTGTTACTGCTACCTCAACTCTCTGTCCACTCCCTTTAGACTTATTTTATTCCATATAACTATATTAGAATTATACTCAGAATTACTCACAAAGCAGTGTCTTCGTTTGTGCATACAGTATTTGCCCTTCTCATTAACCTCCCCTCAAAAAGGAGCTCAGCAGAAATTAAAATGCCATTCTCCAACTTGCCCGCACAGATGTCATAGTGCAAAAACGAATGGCTGACTGATTCCTGAAATTTTGGATTTGGTTTCATAACCGAATTGAACAGAAGACATTTTAGCTTCTTCAACAAATAATGAGCTTCACCAAACATATTCTCTGTTCCTTTCTTGCACTGTGTAGTTGCTCAATTAAATTAACAGAAACAACCAAACAAATTCAGCGATGTTGGAGGGGGGTGTGTCAGACTTTTAGTTAATAAAAGAAGAATCAGCCTACTGAATTCTTGTGTTAGGCATCTCTCATGTTGAAACTTTTCTCCATTATAAAACCACAGTGTTTTATAGTCACCTCCCTCGGGGACACTCCTGGAGATTGAAAACAGAACCCTGTATTATTTCTTCTCCTCTAAGTCTGTTCTAAGTTTTACATATGTTTTCCGATGTAGAGACTCCTAAAGTAGTCCGAGCATTTAAAAAAAATCTATTCCAAGTCCCACACATATATCATCATGGAAAAATATGCTGGGTTTTTTTCTGGAAAATTAAACAAAATACAATGAGAAGCTCAGCACACGTGCACCTTACTTGTTTAAATTTTTCTATGCCACTAATCTTTCCATACCTTGAACCTGCCAAGTGTTAAAACCAGCATCCATGTGGCTAAAAGCAGTGTACTTGCTGCTTAAGCTCCCTCCCTGACCATGACCACCACAATCACCCCTCCAGCAGCCCACGTCCTCCCTCCCGGGCTGACTGTGACCGGTTTCCCTGCTCAACCCTAGGTGTGCGCTTGCAGAAGCGGGGGTAGATGAAGCAGGACTGCCTCAAGCCTGCACTCTGCAACACTAGGAGGGGAGCTGGTTTTGGCCTGAAAATGGAATATCTACGTTATCAGACCTGTGAAGCCCTGTCTTCTCCTGCAGTGCAAAGATGCTATAGGAGCAGCAAGCCTGACACTTCACATCTACCATGGCACGGCTCAAAACGACACTGTCATTAAGAAAAGAGGTCTGCCCCAAGTTTATCCCAATTTCCCTGAACCTATACACAGGCACAAGGTCCCAAGGCAGGAGTTGGGCGATGGAAGAACTCATGGTGTCAGAAAGCAGCCCAAAACCCTCCCTTCCACCAGGGAGACCTATTGCTAAACCATATTTGTACCATACTCAGACCGAGTAGTGACAAGAGTGATATATAGCTGTCTAACAGTATTTATACCACAGCGACCACTGCAGTATCTGGGGAGTGAGGTATAAATACAGACCGAGCGGTAGCCAGGGAAGCCCAAAGAGTGGGCAATGAGGGCGAGTGGCCAAAGCAGCTGAGAGACATGCTGATTCAGTGCATCTCCTTCAGCTGTCCTCAGCAGGGGGTTGCCATGGAACAGAGGTTAAAAGGGAAGGTTAAAAGAACCTATTTTTCTTTTTTTCTTTTACAGCCTGTTTCTCACGCTTCGCTTGAGCCCACAAAGTTCTTCATTTGAGTATCCGATCACAGCATTTTGCATTATTACATCAAGTATAATAAACACATAACTGTTTATTCTAAAGTGATGATTTGGCTCATGCCTGCCAGTCTGCAGCACTCAGCAGACGAGGTTGGAGTTGCCATCCCTGTCTTACAGATGGGGAAAAGCCTTGCAAGGGGAAACTGCCTTGTTTAGCAGGCCTGTGGCTGTGCCAGAAGTAGAGAAAAGGTTCACGTTCTCACCCAAAAATCCAGCCACAGGACTTTTAAGCTGGTAGCTCAAAACATATCCCTGTTTAAATGTGAGGGAAATGGAAATGGTTATTAAAGAAAAACTCCTGGATGTGCATCTCTCCATCACATGTTTAATTTCTTCCCAATGCATGTTAAAGGCAAGTATTTTCAGCTGACTGAACAGGACCTTTCAGCAGTGAAATCAGTGAGAATTTGAAATACGGGCTTTCCGTGTTGACTTCTTTCTTCTCTAGAAATAAGTTACAATTCTCTATTTCCAAATGAAACTGTTGAAATAAAATATAAGCAGTGTAGAATCCCTCATACAAACAGGGGATTTGCAGCAGGGTTTTGCAAGCACATAGTTGGCTTAGGGGAACCTCTTCCCATCTCGTCTAGCTTGGTAGCCCTCCTTGCTAGAGAAGGAAGGGCACTGTCACTTCGTTCTATTTTTTCCACTCAGGATACTGTATTTTTTCTGAAGACACAGCAGCCTACCCACTTGCTGCGATTCCCACAAGAACAGTTTCTTTTCTGACTCCACCGCTCTGCAGGGAGCTGACTTCTCAGCAGCACCCCAGCACGCAGATTAAATACTCAGCAACTACTTTCTGTCATGCCTTCAGAGCCCCTCGCACGGCTGGAAAGGCCGGAGTGAACTCTTCTCAAGGGTAAGATTGGATTGGGGAGGGTAAGATCAGATTTGGGAGCCCCTTTTCGCCTGCAGCAGTGGGAACTAATGAGTGCATGGGACTGCACTTACAGCACAAAACTTATCTATGGTTTAAGGGATTATTATCATTTGACTAATTTGGGCTATTTCTGCTCTTACAAAAGAAACATTCAACTCATCCTTTTGCATGGCCACTCATTCAGAAGGGAGTATGGACACTGCTTCTTGAGAATGGCATTTTTCAAGCTGTGCCTCCTGGCTTGACCCACTCAACAGCCTAGCTAAGGACTCTCTCTCCCTGCTGATTTGGCACTGCAAGTCCCTTAGTAGAAGATCACTAAGGCAGGCAAAATCAAGCCCAGCTTTATGTGAGGCCCTTGCTTCTCAAGAAGCAGGGCTTCTCTCTCCAGAGAGCTTTTGGGAAGAGCTCTCTGACAGATACCTTCTTAGCCCACGTTTCTCTGAGTAAGCTGCCACAGCACCAGCTTGCTTTGCCGTGGTTTGATCACAATGCATGCCTAATAATATTCTGCAAGTGCAAGATATTTTTCCAAATTATCTCAGTCCTAGTAAACTTCTTGTTTTTGCAGCAGGCTTTGAAGGCAATTTTTTCACAAGGAAAAAAACTGCAACAAGAAAAATCTGTTTATGAGCCTGGCAATACAAGGGCTCCCTAAAGCCATGGGGTTTGATAATGAAGGATCTGGTGCAGCTGTTATTTTCCTTGCAGTTCTCTTTGTAGACAAGGATCTACAGCTCCTGTAGATAAGGATCTGCTCTGTATTGCTTTGAAAGACCTGACAGTACCTACCACAACAGCAATGTGCCATCTCCTCTTGGATAAGATTTTCTCTTTCCTCCTTCTCTTTTCCTGTTGTTACTCACCAGCAGCATATATGCGTTTGTGCTTGGACATCCCCGAGACAGCTCTGCTTCAATGTATTGTATTTCTATTCATTTCTAATATTAAAGAAAAACGGAATTTAAGAGCAAGTGTTTTCTGGTGTCAGGCTGCCTAATTTGTAAAGAGGATAGTTTACACTCCCTATACGTTAGATCCTAATGGAAACTTTTAGTACTTAACTACATGCTGGTAGCACGGAGCAGCCAGTCAAGCCTGCTCCCCACAGTGCAAAGAAGCACAAAAATGTGAGCAGAATCTATTGCTCATGACCCTCAAAAACTGTTTTCACCTTGAATCCCACTCCAGCAAAATTTTGTTTTTCAAAGTGCTAATAGGGGCTGCTGCCGCCTAGGTTATTTCTTGTAACCTTGATAGCAGACAACGAATCAAAGTGACATTTTCTTTCTTGGCATCAACAAAACTGCCCCCACCTCCGCCCCCGCATCTGACTCCACATGTTTTTTTCTGGAGATGCTGAGTGTGATCCCTATTTGTGCGCTGGTGAGACATCTCCAAGGTATGCTGGATGTGCAGCTCTCCTTTGACGAACGTGATTATGAACATGCATCTGTTATTAAAATGGATTTTTATCACTTGCAAAATATGCCACAGATTAAATGCTGTCCAGCTTCTCGGGGCTATACTTTTTGTTACATCCAAATTGAATCACTATAAATTCTTTGTCTGCACCTTTGCCAGAAACTCTCTGACACAATTTGCAACCAATACAGAAGTCAAAATAATTCTCACTACCTGAAACTGATGAACATTTTGCTCTGTTCTGAGATCTCTGCATGTAATCCGCAACTTTTATTGAGTGGTTTTGTTCAACGGACTTTTCATTTACAGAGCTTCTATTTATTTCTGTCAGCCTCAGGGCTGCTATTAAACGTGCACTAAAACAACTATGAATTTCAGCAGCATTTCCTAAACAACTGAGCTTGATTTTACCAGTTTAGAAACAGTTTCAATCTCATTAATACTTTTCATTGCCATACCATTCCTTGCCAGAAGCCAGTGACGTGCAAGCTTTTATTAGTGATGCAGAAAGGGATTCGCTTGTAAAAGCACCTGGGTTCTGCTCCCAGCTGTGGTACAGGTTGCTTGGCCTTACCAAACCACCCAGCTCATCCGGACTTCTGACTGCGTATCTCCAATATGTGGTGTGATTTTGTGCGCAGTTTCGAACCATGCCGCAAGCATGAAAGCTCACAGATCTCTGCCTGGCCCTGGCACACCCTGCAAAACCCTTGGATGGCACATTTCTGGGTCTGTCAAGTAAAACAGCACCATTTATGTGCCGGAGTGCTATGGGCCCCTACAGCTCTGGAGTGAGCCTCTTCACTTCTGCGTGTGTTTGTTGCTTATATTAGAGTGTGACTTGTTATCTGGCTCTCAGGACTGTGAGGATGATTCCCATGGGAAGGATCCTATGGTCCCTACAGAAATATGGCAGGGAAGTCTTCTGCTTCGTATATGAAGCTCTTATGGTTTTTGTAGTAACTTATACATGTGCAATATATAATTTTTACACCAGTTAGTAAAATGCTTTCTGTGGGTACAGCATATTTACTTTGGCCAGCACTGGCTGAAGCTACAATCCACCTTTTTTTCAGGCTGCAAAGATCTGGGTTATTATAGCCAAGAAATGTAGTTTAAATAACTAAAATTTCCTGGATATAAGTGGGTGGGTTTTTGCCTTTATGCATGATTACACTTCTCAATAGATTACAGACCATGGGTTTTTGTTTTTATTCCACCTCTGGCAAACAGACTCCTGGACTGTCAAATGCTTTCAAAGCAAGGAAGAAATTCATTAACTTTTAACACTCATAAAAATAACAATGCTGAGAGCTAGCACCTCATGAACTTCTTGTCTCAAACTTAGGATTTCCTGGGAGCCCACACATAACCCACTCCCACTCCAACCTGTGTCATGAACTAAACGTAAAAATTGGAGAAACACCAAGAAATAAAGGTGGCCAACAAGAGGCCCCAAATTCTATTTCCAGGAATTACATCTTAAGAGTCTGCCAGGACTGGGAAAGAAAGCAGACTCGTTGACTGAATACATGTGCAAATTGAATTTCTGAGTTCGAAGAGGAGATTCTTAACTTCCTGAAATCAAACCAGGCCATAACAATGATACAATGCCCATGTTTCTATGAGTATCCTCCATTTTCTTTACAGTATCAGGTCTGCATCTCAAATCTCAATATCCTTAATTCTTCTTCTTCAACCAGACAAATCCTCTCTGGTTTATTCTTGGGTCATAGGCAAATCCTGTCTTTGTTCAATTACAGCCTATAGTTCAGGCATCCGTATTGCAGGATACAACTGTCTTTTAATTAGTTTTGCCTATCTGCAATGAAATTAGATCAGTGACTATACTGGGAGATCATCCACAGCGTTGACAAGGTCTGAGCTATACCAACTTTGCAACAGATAAACTGGAGTGAACCCTGCTCTGCTGTACGCTAACATAATGAAAGACGACGACCACTACTCCGCAAATACGTCGCGCGATATTCCTTCCTTGCACAGCTAATTGTCTTCAGTTCAGCCAAGGGGGAAAACATTTTTTTACTGTAAAGTGAAACCACTACGTGAAAGCTGTATTTCGTTCAAAACGGAGCTGGACCACTATGCCAAAGTCATGCTGGCAAGGACACATCAAAACCAAACTCCCCAGCCCCTTTCTGCCTTACTTGTTTATGTCAATCAGTTTGGAGATTTTTAACATTTGAGTTATGCTTATCTGAACTGGTTTTCAAGGTCTAATTATAACATGTGAAGCAGGGTGAGATTGCTGCTATGAAAGTCGCAATATAAATAAGAGGACTTGACGGGCTGACTGATACATTGGCACAGACCAGACATGTATGTCACGTGGAAGCTCAGCGCAGCTGTTGTAGTCCGTGGTACAATAAATAGCTATGGGGAAGCAGCGTGGTCACACGGGATTTTTTAATATCACCTACTGTGCTACTTGGCCGAATGCACTTGCCTCGCAAAACAACGGGCAATATCTGTAGTTTAAATGCAAAAAAGTGTCAGTCCTGGCAGAACAAGGCTGGCGCATTTTGACGGCTCTGCAGGAGAACACACCACGGCGGCCTGCCTCCCCTGCCCTGTCCGCCTTTCACACAGTCCTCCAAAGATGAACGAAGCACGACTTTCAGCTCAGCAAAACCAACAGAGCACATGCTCTCACCTTGGAGCTGGGAGAGTGCGCCATGTACAATAACATGCACTACCTCTCCTCCCATTGCATGAGAGATCCATTGCAACTGTCCAGTAATGGGCATGCAAGGATCATGCCTGGCAGCACTTGCAGATGGATGTCTCAGGTAAGACTAAGCTTCTGGAGAGGATCTCTATTTATAACCCGGACCCCGATAGGTGGTTGGTCTTGGGTGTTAATGTGACAAAGTATTGGTTTTTAGAGTAGCTGAAATGCCTCAACACAGAATGGAAGATGAAACTGCCGCTGGGATGCAGTCATTCATGCCATGTGCCGGTAAGAGAAGAAGCCATCAATACGGCGCATTCACAAAGCATTGAACACAGATTAAACTGATTAGGGTCCATGACATATTAATTATAAAGCACTTGCACCCTTTCTAAGGTTAGGTTTGTATCCTTTTTAGAAAAAATTGTCCTGCCATGGGGCATATGTAGTTTTAAATTAGCAACTGGCAATGAACTGAGCTTTTGTCAAGGCTCTGGAAAAATGCCTGGCATCCATAATTCCAGCAAGATGCCTTCTGGGTTTCTATTACACAGATGTGAGCAACATATTAACCCATGTTTCCCCAGCAAGGAAAAGGCACTACAATTGCAATCATTGTCCTCAGAAAGGAATCGACATCCTTTATTTGATGCAGATTGTCAGTATCCTGCTTATGCTGCAATGGTGCCGTGAAGTGCAAAGTGATGCAACATTAAGAGGTTTTCAGAGCTACTGACGTACCGTAATTTTATTTGGGTAAAATAATTTTTCTCCCTAGCTCCTTTCACTTAGCTCCCAGTGTTACTTAAAGTTTGTCCCTGAATCCATAAATAGTTGCATAAAGGGTCAGTGCTATCAAGTTTCATAGTGCATGCATACATTTCATATGTTATTTGAACCTAGACTTGAAGGCTGCCAAAAGCCAGTGGCAAATCTCAAAATGAAAAAAAAAAAAAAGAAAAAACTTATGTAAATGAGCTGTAATAAGATAGCACAAGGAACCAAATTTCTTAAACAGGCAAGTAAAACTATGCTTACCTTTTTTCCTAACCTCCTTTCTAGTTTAAACACTTTAATTCTGTATTTTAAGATACTTTTACCTAAGCCTAAAATACATGCTATATCTCCATCAATTTTGTCTTTCTCCTGCAGTAAGGTACTCTCCAGGAAAATACTTGAAATTAACACCCCGTTTTGTATGCTTTCTCATGAGCTCAATGTTGATGCTCTGAAGTTAACATACAGGGGGTCTAATCTCTCTGTTTTGTGTCGGCCAATGCTGGAGATGGTATGCTGAGGCTTTGGGACTAAGACACAGCACATACCTGTTCCGGAGCCACTGCGTATTGTTGGACAGCAGCACCTGTTCAGTTATGCACTAGCGGTCACTAGTTTAAACATGTCAGATAGGTACTGTAATCTCAAGCGTGATCTGAACCCAAGCCTACAGTCAGGTAGGAGCCATAACTCTTTACAGATGCAGAGCTGGGACCCCGGGCTCTGCTGCAGGACAGAGCTATGGGTTGGCTTCACAAGCAAGCGGGAGGGGAGCAAGAATATCTGGTGGGACACCAGGCTTGAGGATGTTCAGGTCTCCAACCCGGACGCTGCTCCCTACCCTACATCACTACAGCACAGACCCAGATCTGAGAGCGTCTGGAAAGCCACCTCCTCTCTACATCTTTAATTACCAGGTAGTCACAGTGCAGAGACTTGCCAGCCAGGCATGATACTTCTTGGACAGAGACCTGACTACTGGCAGGTCACTTGGCTCAAGGCACTACGTGGTCCACAAGTAGAGCTGCCTGGCTCCATCCACACCCCTCATCCCGGTCTTTGGCAAGAAGACCCGCTCTCCTCCGCCTGCCCACGTGTGCTGTCACTAACAGCCACTGAAATTCATATTTTCTCATTTAAACATAATTGCTAGTTGTTTGGGTTTATTTCTTGAGATTATCTTGGGGTTTGGCTGGATAGAATGCAAAATTTGCAATGCACACTGTCTATTCAGAGAGAAGGACATCGCTCTAAGGTGGGAAGTTTTAAAGAGACTTTGGCTGTGTCTGAGGAGACCTGAAAAACACGTCGAAGGCTTCAAGCACACGTGTGCGTTAAACAGTAGATTGAGAAAGTTCCTAGAAAGTTTTCCATGTAGAACTGAAACTGGGAACACGTAGTCTTCATGTCATTATCCACATTATTAAATCTGTGAAAACCGAACCACGTGCAGTAACACAGCTGTTCTAACTGGAAGCATTTAATCGCCCACTATCATCTCAAAATATACACGCTCCAGCTCATGGTTATGTACACAGCAAGCAAGGACTAGGAAAAATTAACAAGCATCAAGGGAAACTTCCTGTACTGATTTCCATGTCCCTGTTTAAGTTCACAAATCAGAAAAAAATCCTCCTTTACTTACCCCAAAAAGGGTAGCTGAATTTCCTAGACCTGAACAAACAAGAGGAAAAAGTATTACAGGGTTAGAAATGCTAACTAGATTTGGTCCCAAAAGTCCCATCTTTAAGAGTATGTGGAATGCGAGGCTCTTTTACTAAGGACAGAGTTAAGAGACTTAAAAAGCTGAATTATTAAATAAATATCTCTGGGATCCCATACGTAATCATATTTGCACATGACATGGCTGTGCCCATCCTACTTGGCAGGAAACTCTACAAAGGCTTGGGAGGACATGACTTTTGCATGTCTTGTTGTCTTTGCATGTCTTTGTTGTCTTGTTGTCTTTGCATCTCCTAAGTGGAGATGTGGTCCTAATCCAAGTCTGGGGAATGAGCCTCCACAGCAACACAACTACAGTGACCTTCAGGTACAGAGGCACTGCCTAGCCCAAACTGGAGGAGAAAACAGGGGAGGAACAATTCTTCCTTTTGCCCAACTTGTCTTCAAGCCTCTTTTCCCTAAGAACCTGCATAATTTCACATCCCTTTTCTCACGTCTGTTCTGTGTTTCCTGTCTGAGTAGACTGCAGACAACGCAGGGTTAGCTGGCATGTTTTGAAAATGTGTTGACCATGGAAATTGGGAAGACATTAAATAAACATGCCGCAGGAACATCAAAATCTGCAAAGAAAACTTATCACCGTGCTGATATCCAGTATGCATGTCAAGTGTTTTCCAACACAAAAATTGTTTTCAATAAACACTCCAGGACAATCTGTGACACATTGAAAAGTGAAGAATCAGGTTAATTGCAGAAGATTAATGTGTATACCATGTGTGAACACAGTGCAAGGATTTCTGTAGCCATTTTAGTGGCTTTCATGGTATCCCCTGGGATCATACCCAGGTGTAATAGGGACTAGATGTCTTGGACCCTGCACAACTGTCAGATGCAGATACCTTAAAAGGCATCAATTAATTGGCAACTCTGTGTTGCATAGGAAACCTGTGCTCTGCAGGTGACCACTAAGCTCTAGGGGAGACCGACCTTTCCTGCTGACTGCAGAGTGAAGCTGTAGGAGCTGCCGAGGGCTCTCCATCACAGCGTGCCTGCAGTTGCCTCGCACCCACTGCTGCCCAGCGCAGTGACGAACCCCACCTGCAGCTCCAAACCTGCAATAAGCTACAGCTCTAGCCCAGCCTGGCCCTCATCCCAATAGTGTTAATGATGGCTTTGTGGAATTTCCATTCCTTTCAGTTTCATTTGGATGAAACCGCTCCCTTTAGGGTTTGTTTGGGTGGTTCACAGCTATCTATAATCTATTCAGATTATTAGAAAGTGAGGTGAAATGGTACAAGGAAAGAAATTGAAATTTCAATTCTTTCTTGCCAAGTTCTGTTAAGTAACTGGAGTTATTTAATTACACTTTTGCAGCAATCATGTCTCTTTACCAGCTTTATTATTCGCACGGCTAAGCCAAATTCTCCTTTATTACATTAATATATCTGGAAACTTGAGCGCAAAATTACACCTATCTGAAAAAATTATACCTTTCAAATAGTTTTAAGCAATTGCTTTGTAAAAACTTGAAAACCTGGAAGAACCATGGTGATCTTGGGACCTGACCACCTGCAGGACACATGCGATATAACCTGACCTAGTGATCCCACAACTTCTGCCCAAACACAGGCACATCATTTCCAAATGCACTGTCCTAAAAGAGCGAGCCTGCCAGTCTGTGAGACCTGGCGGCTGCAATGTAAAGCATTTATTGGAGTTCAAAGTCTGCTGGTAATCACGGCATTCGGTAAGAACCTAGCGTGACACAGAAGACATACATATGTATTGATCGTTATTGGCCTTCCCTTCCACATTTTGATGGCCACAGTTTTCCTTCTGTTCATTCATGACATGAAGTTAAAACAATAGGGTTTGGTGTTTGTTTTCTTTTTTTTCATGAGATGAAGGCAGTTATTCAAGTGAGACTTCAAGATTTTTTTTTTAATTAAACCACACTTTGGTTTATGATGACTGACAGATGTGAGGAAATGAGAAGAAAACGAAACTATCCAGTGATTTTCAAAAAGGCATCTTACCCTGCTGTTTCTTTCGGGGGTGCTTTGTGCTCAGCAGCGCTCTCCGGGATGAGCAGCAAGCACTAGAGCAGTGCTGCTATCTGCAGGTCTGCTCTGTGCAGCGCTCAAACCCGACACGAAACCAAGTCCTGTGATGGGGACGCTTGTGCTTGGGAAAGGCACCAAAACCCTGACACTAAAGTATGTTGGCTTTTGGGAAATGCAAGTTGACAATCTGTAGCCTTTCTGTCCTGTGGCTAATGTACGTCAAAAAACCAAAATCAAGTGGACTTCGTTAAAAGGAAGGCTGATCCGTGCTGCATGAGAGTACAATTTCTGCATTTATTTTTTTCCTGTGAACGAAGAGGAAACGTTGCACTCAGGTGCAGAGTAACAGGAAGCATCTGCTCCCAGATGGGAACCCTCTCCCACCGCAACGCACTGGTACGCAAAACACGATGGGGTACAGAAGGGCTGGAAACCACCTTTGAAAATGCTGAACTTTTAAGACAATCGGTGATGTAATTAGAATTTGCTAAAATGTAGTTCTGGCTCTTCACTGTTATGGAATTTACTTTTTCCTCTGTAGCCCAGAAATTTTGATGCTTTTCTGTGTCTTTCAATAACACAGACGAACAAGATCACCTGAAATGGGTTCAGTACTGCTGAAAACAAACAAAGCAGCTTTCAGAACAGGAGAACAAAAATAAATCAATCTATCCAGCAACAACAAGCAAACCCCAGAGACCTCAAAAGCACCTATTTCACCAAAGGTTGGGGATTTCAGGATTAGGTTACCAAAGAGTATGAGATCACAAACTTTCAAGAAGCAGCAGAAAAAAGGACAAACTCAGAAAGAAGGATTTTTTTTTCCTAATAAAAAATAAAATAAATTTTTTTTCCTAATAAGGAAAAAACCCAGCTTATTTGTGAAATCTGTATCTGAGTCTGGCTGCTGAGATGAACAGTCAAATACAGGAGCAGAGCACCTTGCAGCCAGCGAAAGCATAACTAGCAGCTCAAACAGCAGGACAGTCTGATCTGACATATGGAAACTCTGTGAAGCTTTTCCCATTTGGAGGCTAGAAAAGGTCTTCCAAAACTGATTCCCCAAGACCATCAGGAGCAGCAGACTTTTAACGAGCCTGTTCCAAATGTCTCTTAGCTCCACACTGAGCGTGCTGCTCATATGACTGCTTGTGAAAAATAAGTAGCTGTTCCAGCTTCTTTAAATATCAGTTTTTCTGGAAACAAGTTATTTTCATTACTGGATATCCACTGAAAACTTCAGTGTGTGTGACTGGAAAAGAGCATGATGTCACTTGTTTCTTTTTTACGCTGGAGTCCTGTCTTTTCGTCAAAGAAGTCCAGTAAGGAATTTGCCAGACCTATAATAATTACTGCCCACAAACTATTGGGGAAGACAAATAACCTCTAGCACACAGCAAATCATTTAAGCATTTAGAAGGACAGGTACTGGGTAACGCTCGGAAAGTTGTCACCCACAGAGCTGAGCCCTATCTGATACAACTTCGTTCCCCATTTGGTATTATCTTTTCAGCAATCATTTACATTACACTGCTATTACTGTTTCTGAGAGACAGTTACGATCTTTTTAAAGCCTGCACAGAGAGGGACGATGACCACCACTGACATGGGTTACTCGGGGTGCCTGCCAGGTGCCACAGTGAGGCAGGCCACAGGTGGGAACCATCCAGGCAAGCTACAATTCCCACGGGACTCTCAGGGTTGGGTGGGGACAGCAATTAACATCCGACACTTCCAGAATAAATACAGATTTCACCTTAATCCAGAAACCTTCACAGATTTCCTCACTGAGTACTTTGGTGGATGCAGAAGAGGTGAGGGGCATCCATTGCAAGAGACAAAATGAGCGTGGGTGAAACACTTCAGAATGTGAACTCCCGGGATGTACAGATTAAAGTAACTGAGAATCACAAAATGGTAGGGGTTGGAAGGGCCCTCTGGAGATCATCTAGTCCAACCCCCCTGCTAAAGCAGGTGCGCCTAGGACAGGCTGCACAGGAATGCATCCAGGCGGGTTTGAGTATCTCCAGAGAAG
>VZSC01001157.1:182873-210465 GCA_013398225.1 Steatornis caripensis | reverse complement strand
AACTCTCCAGCCTGTCCAGGTCACGCTGAATGGCAGCACAGCCTTCCAGTGAGTCAGCCGCTCCCCCCAGAGTTGTATCATCAGCAAGCTTGCTGAGGGTACACTCTGTCCCTTCACCCTGGACATTGTTGGACAGGGCTGGACCCAGCACCGACCCCTGGGGAGCAACACTGGTCACAGGCCTCCAACCAGACTCCGCACCACTGATCACAACCCTCTGAGCTCTGCCATGCAGCCAGTTCTCGACCCACCTCACTGTCCACAAGATATGAATTTTTCTGGGAATAAAAATATTTCCAGTACGGGAGAAACGTGGCACACAACAGGCACCACCGGCTACCCCGGGGGGCTCCGGCCGCCCCTCCTGAGGGGCCCCGGAAAGCCCCCGGGACGGGGCGCTTCCTTACTGCCAAGGCCGGGGCGGGCCTCCCCGCGATAGTGCCCTCGGCGGCGAGGTGGGACGGCGCTCGCCCGGGGAGTTGCCGCCGCCGCCCCGTCCGTGCACTTCCTCAGCGGCCGGCGGAGGCGGCCCCTGTCGTCCACCGGCGGGGCGGAGGCGGAGAGCCGCGAGTCGCGGCGGGACGATGACCCAGCGCCGGGAGCCGCGTCCCGCCGCGCCGCTGGACGAGGAGCTTGAAGCGCTCGGGTAAGCGGCGGCTGGGGCGGCGCCGCGGGGGTCCCCTCGCGAAATGGCGGCTCTCGGGGGGTGTCGGGGCACCCGACGGGAGCCGATGGGGTGGGAGCTGCTGGTTCTTGCCGCCAACTTTTGTAATGAAGCAAGGAGCGTGATAAACTGCCGTTGGTTGTAATGAGCCCGCCAAAGGGCTCCATGCGTGGCGTGCAGCCCCTCAGGGAAGCCCGGCGCCTCGTCTCTGTGACGGGTGTGAGAGGCCGGCAGGCTCCCCCCGTACGCAGGATGCTGGCGTGCCGCAGGTGAGCGGGAGAAATAACTAATATTTAGAAAAAAATAGAGCGCAGTCTGGCATTTCAAATATAGTGGAGAGTTAGAGGCAGGGGGCTGCAGCTTCCCTCAGAGAAGCGCTGTGGCCCCTCTGTCGAGAAGCGCCTGGGTTGTGCTGCGTGGCTTACCGGCGTGCGTGCTAAGGGAGCACGGGAGCCAGAGCTTGTCCTCAGAGCTGCCCGTCCTCCCTGGCTGCAGAGCTGCACTGTTCCCTTCGCCATCTCATTGCTTGGCCTGCACCCTGGCCCAGAGGGCTGCCATCCTGGCCGCTGTTCCCCGGCGCTTCTTGCTGGGCCATGCAAGGCAGCAGGCTTCCCGAGGGAGCAGCGGACGGTTCGCAGCTGTTACGAGGATGTCAGCCTCTCTCAAAAGCAAGACCTCCCTCACTCAAAAGCAAGACCTGAGGAGCAAAAAAGAAGGCTGAAGGCTGCAACAGGCCTTGCTCCCTGTCAGATGTGACTCGCCCGTCTCGCTTTTTACAGGAGGAAGGCTTGGGTTCGTTTTTCACCGGCAGCATTGCCATGGGTGAGAAGAAACACGGGCTGGAGGAGCAGCACTGGCAGTAGGCGCAGGGAGGTCAGGTAGAGAAGGATTGGTGGCAGCAAAGCAAAGCGGAGACAAAGCAGAAGAAAGGCCAGTGAAGACACTGACAAAGCAAAAAGGCTCTGGTGTCACCTCTGCATTCAGAAAGAATAGAAGAAAAAAGGAAGTTTTTTGCTTCCTGAGTGCTAGGGATAAAGACCAACTCGTCATTTTTGTGATTAATTCACTTAGTGAAGAAACTGGAGTGCAATAAAGAGACTTGGAATTCCTATCTCCAATGCTGCTGATGTTTTCCCATATTTAGAAGACATGTTAATGAAATGCCTGTTACTGAAGCATCTAACAATACGAAATGAAGTCAAGTCACTTTGCAGTGGTACCCAGTGTGGCCATTATATTCTTTTCCTTTACATCTGTAAGATATACTCATCCTAGAAAAGTACATACAGAAAAGAGAGTTGCAGCTGCTGTGGGAAGCATGATTCCCAATTACTAGACTTTTGTTCATTTTGACTATATGGCCTGAGTTGATTTATGCCAGTAACCTGTGCTTATAAACATCCTCACTAGTTGGCAAGGAGTTTGTCCTCATAGATGATCTTGTAGGACTGCAGCCTGATGCGGTACTGGTGAGAAAGACTACAAATATGCATTTTTAAAGCTGTAGCTTCTGTATTTTATTTCCACTTCAGTGGAAGACCTGAACTTTTCACCTACCACAAAAGAGTTAAGCATTTCCTTCAGGACAGTGTGTTGAGTTAAGTGCAGTAAAGGTGAATAAGCAACGCCAAGCAAAGATTCCCTTCAAATCATTAAACAAAGCCCTTTTTTTGGCTAGTACTAAAGCCACTTTTTTTTTTTTGCTTTTTTCAAAAGAGGGAAAGAAGCCCTCACACAGCAAACATTCTGGTAGCATAGTCTGAAAGATCTCTTAATGCAAATACTTTTTCAGCTGTGGGAACTAGGTGCATTACTCTCCAGATCATAACATTAAATTCTCAGCCACCACAAGACTTTTTACCCTAAACTTAGTCCCTGGTGCTATCACAGCGCTGAGTTCCCGTTATACATGACATAGTATCTAGTACGACAGTTTCAGTTCTGGTGAGGAATATGTCATTGCCATAGTAAAGACCAATGGAGACAAGGGTCATTCAGATGAGGAGCAGCTTTGACATTCACATACCTTTGGGGGCGGAATTTGAAGCGGGTTATTTTAGAGCTTCTGTTTTACTGTGCAAAACCCAAAGTTGTTAAAGGTTTGAAGAAGTCTGAAATGTGAAGTGCTTTTTTTCTTTTAGGAGAAGGGAGACTGAGTACCAGGATATCCTCATAGAGTACCAGGATATCCTCATAGTTTACCAGGTCAACTGATCATCAAAATGGAAAGTTGACAGCAATGTAGATGGGAGCACAGCGTAAAACCTGTCTTAACTCTCTGCTACGTTTGGAGGACCTGGTGTTTGCTGGACTGTTCTAGATTAATGCTCCTGTAATTACACTGAGAATATTTGAGCTGGTGAGAGCAAGGCAGGAGGGAGGGAGAAAAAAAAAATCAATATATACAAACCTCATCTTTATTCTACCCCTGCTCTAGAGGTATCCCATCTATCACAAAAAAAAAAAAATCAGGAAATAAGATTTAACAATGCCAGTTATCATCAGGGACAACAACAGACACTGGATACATCTACAGCTACTTATCAGATTGGATTTTTTTTCCCAGAGACTCAGTATTTGTAAAGATGGACTTTCTGACCTTTTATATCACAACAAAGGAAAGCAAGAGTGATGGGTTTGGCTTTTTTTTTAAAAAAAAAACCCCTATTTCATTCAGTCTGAGGGAAGATGGTGGCTTATATTTATTTGGAGAGTTTTGGTGGTCAAACAATCAAAAGTTCAAAGTGAAAATTCAGGTTACTGTCAGCTTCATTGTCCAACTGTTTTTAGGTGGAACTAATGTCTAATGAAAAGGAAGATCAAAATCAGAACATGTTGTTAAAAACATGTTACCTCATGCATGAACTTCTTCCCTAAATCTACCAAAATATTTAAAGGGGAGCACTGAAGTTTGTCAAAAAAAAAAAAAAAAGACAGAAGCATCTTGGCTTAAAGGAAGAGGAAATTGACATCGTGCTGCTTCTTTGAAGGTCTCTTTGGCTATTTCTGGAGCCAGCTCTTTTTCCAGTCGCATTTATTGTTGTTCCTGCTAAAAGGACAGCCTGTACACTGCGGTGTGAAATTCCTGTAGCCGATCACATATAGTGTGGGTTTGGGGAATTCCATGTTGCAGTTTGCTTTATTTGCGCAAGAGATGAGAATGTGGAATATCTTGTCATCAGAGTAATTACAGGCTGGTCTGGTAACACAGCTTCCGTCTCAGCACAGGATAGCTTGGGTGGTACTGTTTGTCTTTTGGAGGCGAAAGAAGCGGCGCAAGAGGAAACAAGTTTTTGTAACCTTTTTCCTTTTGCAGTCCGAGCGTTCTTTGTCATCCCTTGCAGCACAGCTTTTATGTTCTTCCAGCTCCATGTTTGACAATACCATGATAGATGGTATTTGTAAGACTGAATGATACGCTTCATGCTTAGTTTTAGTAAGAGAAGAGAAATTAGACCCCAGGCCTAGATTGGATGATGCTAAAAGTGGAGAATTGAGGAACTCGTATGACTGGGACAGGGCGAATGGTCGTAAGAATTTTTTTCCTTCATCTATATTTCTAAGGTAAACAAGGGCAAAATTACAACAGCTAGAAAGGGGGCAAAAGAAATGGGTGAAAATCAGAACAAAGGCAGTTGAGAGAAGGGAGTGAGAAACTAGAAGTGAAAAGCAGAAGCTGAATTAGTGAAAGCCTACAGTTAGAAGACTTGAAATTTAAGGCTGGATATACTGGTTGTATGCCACCTTNAAAAAAAAAAAAAAGACAGAAGCATCTTGGCTTAAAGGAAGAGGAAATTGACATCGTGCTGCTTCTTTGAAGGTCTCTTTGGCTATTTCTGGAGCCAGCTCTTTTTCCAGTCGCATTTATTGTTGTTCCTGCTAAAAGGACAGCCTGTACACTGCGGTGTGAAATTCCTGTAGCCGATCACATATAGTGTGGGTTTGGGGAATTCCATGTTGCAGTTTGCTTTATTTGCGCAAGAGATGAGAATGTGGAATATCTTGTCATCAGAGTAATTACAGGCTGGTCTGGTAACACAGCTTCCGTCTCAGCACAGGATAGCTTGGGTGGTACTGTTTGTCTTTTGGAGGCGAAAGAAGCGGCGCAAGAGGAAACAAGTTTTTGTAACCTTTTTCCTTTTGCAGTCCGAGCGTTCTTTGTCATCCCTTGCAGCACAGCTTTTATGTTCTTCCAGCTCCATGTTTGACAATACCATGATAGATGGTATTTGTAAGACTGAATGATACGCTTCATGCTTAGTTTTAGTAAGAGAAGAGAAATTAGACCCCAGGCCTAGATTGGATGATGCTAAAAGTGGAGAATTGAGGAACTCGTATGACTGGGACAGGGCGAATGGTCGTAAGAATTTTTTTCCTTCATCTATATTTCTAAGGTAAACAAGGGCAAAATTACAACAGCTAGAAAGGGGGCAAAAGAAATGGGTGAAAATCAGAACAAAGGCAGTTGAGAGAAGGGAGTGAGAAACTAGAAGTGAAAAGCAGAAGCTGAATTAGTGAAAGCCTACAGTTAGAAGACTTGAAATTTAAGGCTGGATATACTGGTTGTATGCCACCTTTAACTTGTGTCTTTGCATTCTCACCCTTTTGTGGGTTCTCGTGCCATAATGTCAACTCGTGCCATTAAAAACATTGCCAAAACTTCACTTGTACTGTCATGAGGTACAGAGCGCCCTTTGTGACTTTCAAATGATAGGTAAGGCTTCTAGGGTTTGATATTAGGAAAAAAGTTAGGAAATTCAGCATGCAGAGAATAGAGAACTAGTGAGGCTATTTTGCAGAGTCATTTTTGGAGTACAGGCACACGGAGAGCATTGTATCCAGCCAAAGGAGATAGTGTTTTCCTGTTCACTCCATCAAGCAGTATAGTGTCCTACTCCTTTAAACTACGAATACCAGTACGTCTTTGAGGCTAGTATATAGTTTCAAAGCATAAGAAAATTCAGCTAATTGTGATAGAAGACAATTTTTTAATACCAAAAAAGGTGCAAAACCTGCCAACATCTACCACCACAAAAAAAAAAACCCAACCCCAAAACAACAGAGTAAATAACTGCTCTGAATAACACTGAAGTTCTACTGAGAGTACATTTGGACCATTTACCCCTAATGTGGAGCTCTGTTCCCTTTCAGAGATGGAAGAGAGATGAATTAGATGTGCTGTGTTTCTGCTGGGCTCCTGCAGCTCAGGCAGCTGAGGTGCTTTCCACAGGGACAGTCACCCACTGAGGAGGAGCACAAGCAGTAATGCACCTTCTGCGGTAGGGGAGGGAGCTTCTGGGAAGGGAGCAGAGAGATTGCCCAGCTGAGTACTGAGAATCTCCTTCCTGCTTCAGAGAAGGAACTTTGAAATGCCTGACTTGTTACAAAAGCAAGCCAGACATGCACACAGTTTCTAACTCTATCCAGGCTAGGCCTAGCTGAGAACATAGTCTGATGAGGACACAAAAAATAAGCATGAACTCTGCCTCCTGCATTTATCTGATAGCTGGGCATACCTCAGACTCACCACTCCAGACACTAAAACCAAATGGCAGTCAGAACTTCTAGCTGTGCTCTATTCTGGCGCTAGCTGTCTTTCATTTTTATGAGGAAGAAAAGTGAGTGTTTCTAGTGGGTGTTATGCAGTGTTTGCACATAGAAATGGCTGAGAAGAGAATTATCCAAGTCACTCAACATTCATCCTTAGGTTAATCATGGATGAGTATTTGTGTTCCTTGTGTATTCTGGTATTGTTGAAGAGTTGATCCACCTGATGCCAGCTACAGGTTTATTCACCAGTCCCTATTTACACAGGCAGAAACATTTTGCAAAACATCCATGTGGTTTCTTCGTCAACAGCATTATCAGAAATGTCAGGTGCCATATCAAGGGCTGTCTGATCTGCAGGGGATGAAATGAAATCAAGTTTCATTAACATTTTTCTTTGAAGCATCTTGGGTCGTTAAAGAAAAGAACAAATTAACATTTTGAGGATGATGTTCTTACATGGAGAGGGAGTTTCCCACCCGAAACATTGCTGTAACATACTCCTGATCATCACCACAGTGTAGAGAGGTGTAGGCGCTGTGTTAACTACACAGAGGTCTTAATGGAAGAAGAGATTTTAACCTGGGCGTGTCCTGTTCTGGAGTTGTGATGATTAGTATAGCTGCAGTGGTACAGCCGGCAAGCGTAGACATGGCTTGTACCATGTCAGTCACCGGTTTACCCTACAGGGGAACCCCTCTGGTAACTGGGTGGGCAGATCCTTAGGGCAAGGCTGTGTGCTCTGATGAGTTTTGGTTCTATGAGGCACTGCGTGGCTCATTTTTCTTCTCCTTCTCTTAACAGCAGTGTCAGCAAAGCCCTTCCTACGCTGTCACTGATGCAATCTGATCTAAAGAGTAGGCTGATATCTGAAAATGCTCTGTTTACCAAAGAGGTAATCTCACTAGGGCTGTGTGCCCATCTTAAGACATGCTTTGCGAGGCCCAGCAGGCTGTTCCACTCCAAAGAGCAGGAAGAGTAGCATGGTCCTTCAAGAACATGCACTGATGCCACAAACATGCTTACATGTACAGGATAAAGAGATTTCATGTAATTTAGGAGAAAGTTAAAGTAACAAGGATGGATAAATAACAGCAATTATAAACTCTGGAACTGAGATCAGTAGGCAAATTGTCAGTAAGGAACCCAAAAAGGGGAGCATGTAGGATTTTTTTATAGAAGAAATGAAATCATTAGAAAAGAAAAGCCTCACAGAAGTATGTATGCATTTGAGACAGGAGGATGTGCAAGGCCAAGGGCACCCAGCAGAAGTGGCTCTGAAGCAGGGAAGGACTTTGCTTTATCTTTCTTCTTGTGTTTGTTCAGAGAGATCTGAATCGGGAACTCCAGACAATTTCTACACTACTGGTTACTTTCAGGTTAACGAATGTCTTAAGTGCAGGGCGTATTTCTGGATTTTTTTGTAGTGAACACAAGACTCTGTAAGGTGGGTCAAATAACGATGACCTTTGGAAGGACCTTCAGAAACAGCCCAATACGCAAGATAGGCACCATGATTCAAATCAAAAGAGTTAAGACAAGTCAGCTTTTTAACGACTTACTAGAGGCTTCAAACAGATGTGTGTTTGTAAAGCCTTTTGGTTTCATTAATTTCTTATTTTAAGGCAAGAAGGTAGGTACAGTATTATGTTTTCTATCAATAGTTTCCTTCCCCAGATATCACTCAGAAGACAACCAAAACTTAAGCTAAAGGTGACTGCCCTTTACAGCATCTTGCTGAATGAGCCACTTCTCCCACCCTGATTTACCTGCAAATTTCGAAGAACTGCCTACAAGTTTTTTTTCTAAGCAAGATAAATAGAAAGATTCCTCCTCTTACAAATACTTAAATTCAACTGAAGCATATCTGGTAGCATCTAACCACAGAGGCTGTTTGGGTTTCTTTTTAGTTCTGTCTACTTGTATTTGTGTCTTCAGGCAGGCTTGATTGGGAGGTCAGACTGTTTGCATAGGTGTGTATTTATTTACCTTCGTGGTGGTCTGTGTGCAAATCCTAATTTTTCCAGAGCATTTTTAAATGTTACCTGTGTTCATGCAATTGCAACAAATTATGAGTGACCGTTTTCACAGTGGAATATCCAACTAACCTGACAGTTATTACTGATTGAGCCATCTGTGACACTCAGGAGAGAAAAATAGCTGTGTATAACACAGGCACTTTGGCACAAAGATCTGTGTTACTGTCTCACATGCACTTCTACTTTTTAAGCTGAGCAAGAGGAATATGGTAACATTTGAGGAATTTTTGTCTGAGACAGCATATTTAGGCAAGAAGACTGGTGCAACCTTGTCAGCAAAGATTGAAAACTGCACTTTAAAGCAACATTATTTTCCCAATTAAGTGGGTGGGGGTTTGTTGTTGGTTTTTGGTTGTTTTATAAAAAAAATAAACCAACCAAAAAAATTTTTTTTCACAGCGGTAGAATTTCCTTAGTCACTGGCCTTTTATGTGTAAAGAGAGAGAGTAGATTTTTAAACTTAAGTGATTTCTATTTTAAAATCTTAGTAAAAGGCATTTTGGAAATAAGGTAACAGCGCACTTATGAGCTACCTCAAACTGAATACGCCTCCTTTATGAAAATGACCACTTACAGATTTTCTCTTTTGCACAGACATTAGAGAAACAGCGTTACGAAATTCCACCCAAAACACAGTGTTGTCTTCTCAGTTGTAGGTCTGACCAAGCATGCATGCTGATACGATCCTCATCATATCAGGACAGATCTGACCTTTGACTGTTACTTACTTGGGCAGTTAATCCTGAAGCGGATTTTGGCTAACAGGTGTTTCAGAGGATGACACTTTGATCTTTAAATATTCATTATTTTATTCTGCTGTGTAGATGGTCCGCAGAGCACGTTCTAGAGGCAAAGCAGCAATACTCTGCCTGTATCGAGTTTCACATGGATCTTGTCTGCCACGGGGTTAACAGTCTGGAGTCTCTTATAAAGCAATATATCAGCCAGCTGGCCTTTCAAATAGGCAGCCATCTAAATTCAGAGTTAAAACTTTGTGCGAGATGCCAACTTTAGTGGCAACTTGCGATGAACAGAAAAGGAGGAAGAATATACAATTACACCTCCTTTCAGTTTGAAGACTGCCATGATACAAATGCTGGAAAGTACTGTGATCACACTTCTGCTTTCAGTAAAACTTGTTTCTCTGGCTGAAACAGTAATAGACTTTGACCCCAGTTCTACAGACACACATAGTTTAAAAGAAGGGGAAGGAGTCTCAGTACCACTCCACATACAGACAAGGGGAGAAGCTTGTTCCCTGTAGAGCTGTGCCTTGGGTACCGTATCCCCTCCTCCTGCACCAGAGGTTCTCATGTGTGTGTAGCTATCATTAATATCCGCACATGGCGTCTCTTACTGGATTGGCACTCCAGGCTTTTATAGCTGTGGCTCTTTTGTGTTTGGTCTCAGGATCTCATTTCTAATGAGATCTGTTTTTATTGACAGAAATCAGATGTTTCTATCGTGAATCATTCTAGATGGAAATGAAGCTGTAAACAACATTTCATTATCTTCTTTGCAGGATTTTTTTTCTGTGGATTCCTTGTGGATTTTTTCATGTTAAAAAATTAATGAAGTTTGTTTTAACTGAAGTTAAATGAAGCAGGCATTTAGATGTTTTCCTGCATTGCTCAGACCACGTGTGGCCAAGTGGCAACAATGGCAAGGATTTCTTAAATTTTCACTTCAAATTCTGCCAGTTAATTTTGGTCCCTTCTTTTGTTCCTTCTTCCGAAAAAGTTATGTTTCAAATGAAAATTTTAAGCTTGGGCAAATGTGTTTAACTGCAGATCTTAGCAGTCCAGATGAAACGACTTGTGGGAAATACAAAAGTTTGGGGGAGTTTTAAGCGTTGCCTGTTTACCCCAAAAGAGGAAGTGTACCAAAGCACGTAGATATGTCAGGAAGTACAGATTCTGAAAATAGACAAAGGATTCTGCATACCCCCCAAAATTGCTTTCACCTTATCAGCATAGACCTGGGTAATTTGTTGCTCACACAAGTAGAATTTGCAGGGATTTTAGATTCAGGAAATTGTCAGCTGTTTGTACACAACTTTGTAGTTAACAAAAAAGAAGTATTTTTCTGACACATTGAAAGGAGGTTGCTGAAAGGGGCACAGTTCTGTGTAACCTGTGTGTGCCTGCGAAAAGGATGGTAACTCAAAGTGGTAGCAGTGTTAGTTACAGTCCTTCCTCTTTCTCTAACATGGCTCCATAACGAATGCAGAAGCTGTCAGTTAAGAGCTGAGCGAGTGATGCTTTAACCCCTTGTGTCTTCTCAGGTGGTACCATGATAATCTTACCCGACATGCAGCAGAAGCGCTGCTGCTTTCCAACGGGCAGGATGGAAGCTATCTCTTGAGGAAGAGTAATGAAAGAGGAGATTTGTACTCCCTCTCTGTAAGGTAGAGTATGGACAGAAGTGAATTTATCTAATGCTGCACAACTAGTAGTTTTAAAATCTTCGCTTACTCCCATGTTTGTTTGCTTGTCTCATGCATTGAGGTGACATGCAGATTTTTTCCTAGGGCTTAAACTATTTGAATATATATTCCTAATGGTGTAAACCTACTGAATGACATTTTCTTAGAAGAAAAAGAAGATTGGTTTGGATTTGAAAATTGCTCTCATTTTTCCAAACTATGAATTAGTTTTATTGGCGAAAAGCATTGTTCCATGGATTGGCTGTAGATTTTCAGTCTGCATGATAAAAATCTGTATGGCATTTACAAGAGTTTAAGAAACAGCTGATAGGAACAGAAAAGTTTTATGATGAGAATAGTAGTAAATATACCAGTTAATTAAGTTTCTGGATCAGTGTATAGGAACCATCATCTCTGAGGGACGATACAGTGTTTGACTGGATAGTTTTACTCCTCTGTTCTGGGCGAAGACTGAATAACCCAGTATGGAGTCTGATCTTTTGTTCTGTTACCTTAGTTTTGTGGTGGTACAGTTCCCTTGAAATATTAACTTTGATTTTAAAACATTTTAATAATTTTCTACTGTTTAACTTGTAAGTTTTCCTTTCGATTTTTAAACTAATATTAAAACTTAATTTTAGAATAAGTAATTCAGTTTTCTTCTGATACATTTTTGTAGGAAGGGTAACCAGCAATTCTAGCTGTCATTTTCTTTCTCTTCTAAAACATCTTCTGTAGCTTTTACTTTACTTTCTGCATCTGCCTCACAAGGAGCTTCAGCCATCACTGTAGTTTGTTTTAAAAGGAAACAATACTTAGATGTCCCTTGAGGTTTTTATTGACAGCTGTGAGAAGAAAGGTCACATATTGCCTGAAATCCCTTCCCCCACGTAAATTAACCATTTTTTTTAAAGGAACTAGGAAATACAGTGGAAGTTGCTCTCATTGCAACATTGTATGTCTTGTGAAATTAATTGAAAAGATGAAAACCGTCATTGCAGCAAAGTCACAGCATCTATTTGCTGTTGTAGGGCACCTGCGCTTGGCTTGCATGCATTGTGTCTCAGCTGGCTGTAGCACAAAACATGCGGAGGTCAATAGAGGCATGTGCTACAGTATCACGAATACCGTTCAAAGATAAAAACTTGCTTAAATACCTGTTTGAAATTATAATCTCCAGTGGAAGTGTCAATAAACAATGGAAGAGATGCTATAAATCCCTTTCTTCACCATATTTTCAGTGTATTTGCTACATATATTTTTCTGAGGCAAAGTTTTCCCTGGACTGTTTTGGATGCTAGCAACATTAGCAGAAGTAACTTTTTCAGAGGAGAGGTACTTGCAGTAAGTGCTTCACTGTCTTCTGAAGTCAAAATAATTGCCTGTGCAGGAAGGGAGGCCTTGCACACTTCTCTAAATAACATCAGCTTTCATAAACAAATGCTGTTACTTCCCGGACAAAGGACCCTGGCTCATGTTTAACAGTGCCCACCATAGGGGAACCATTTGGCTGAGTACAGAGACAAAGCAGACATATTCTAAAGCCTTAGGTATCTAAAGTTAGGTTATTAAATCCCTGTTTGGGTACATAAAGAAGGCAGCCTATTGTTGAAAGAGAAACTGAAGACATTTTCAATGAGATTGGAACATTACCTGGAAAGTAAGACATATACCGAGTAGTACAGGCACACCATCAAGACTAAAGCCCAGTAAGTGAAGGGATATCATACTACTTAGACAGAAGGCTGGAAACCTTGTTTGTGAGTCTTTTTACTGATTGCCGCAAGAGTTAAATTAACTTACTTGGCCTTTCTAGGCTTTCGTAATCTCGTATCTGTAAAGCAGCAATTAGATTTTTCATAATAAATCTGAGTCTCATATGTGTTGAGTATTAGTGAGGGACAGTAATGACAGTAGTATTACTGCCATGACAGCGATTGTCAGCCTGTGATCTGGGCCAGATTTCCTGTAGTTGAAGCTGCTGTTTAAGGGTTGTACATGCTAAATGCCTTTGGCTTTTATGCCTTGACAAGATTTCCTTTTTTATTTTAGGGGAAAAGATTCTGTGAAACACTTCCATGTTGAACATACGGGAACTTCATTCAAATTTGGATTTAATGAATTTTCTAGCTTGAAGGAACTAGTCATGCATTTTGCAAATCAGCCTTTAATTGGAAGTGAAACAGGTAAGGATAGCCATGTGTTGTTATGAACACGTTTGTAGTCATGCTTCACACAGATCTAAGTAGAAGGAGCTTCCAATGTGTTACCATTTAGTTCTACTGCTGAAGTGTTCCTCTTCAGAAATTCACGTTTGTATTAACCTCAGCTATCTAAGATGCTCCTCTTAAAAAAACTCTTTCAATTACTCTGAAGACAAACTACATGTAAGCTTACTGGTTTTTTGCTGATCAGTGACATGAGCTCTGTTTGATTTCTCAGAGAGAGAAGGAAGCATTTCAAAATACACATGTACTGGCAGGAACAGAACCTTCTCAAAAAGGGCAAAACCAAAGCAGGGTGTTAACTGAGGAAATAAATGTTCATCTATGCAGTTGAAATCCCCCAATAAAAAAATGGAAGAGGGACTTGAAATTGTTTAGCTTCACTGTTCTTCATTCAAGGAAGAAGTCCACAGTGATATGTCCCTCTTTCCTGTAGGGAATGTGGCCTGTATTACCTATCCCTTTCTGCCTACAGTGGATCAGCCTGCTAATGCCATCTGCCATCATGGTGATTTGTCTTGTGCTTAAGAAAGAGAGAAAAGCACAGGCTTCTTTAGCAGTCAGTGTGCTGCCTGAAGTAGGAGTCAAAAGGTTAAACTTGATTCCTGCAACCAAGTTGAACACCACTAGACCAGAATCCCTGGAGAAACAGATGCATGTTATCATGATAATGCCAGTTTTAAGTTTAGCTTCAAATGTAAGAGTTGAAGATGTGACAGTAGAAGTTACTGCCAAAAACTTCAGAATCCTGTGTAGGAAGCGTATGCAAATAACTCAGAGTAGTACTATTTATATATGCAAGAGACCAGTTAAATGATAGTTGGCACATGCAATAGCTGTAATATGTCAGACACTAAATATGCACCAGTACTCTTTTAACTTGAGCATTAAATTCAAGGGTTGCTTTGTAATTTTTTTGCCCCTCAAGAAAAATGCAGTGGTACACTCAGTATGGCACTTGCATCTTTCAGGGCGTTCTCTTTTTAAATTGCTTTTTAGAGTGGTTTGAACACACAGTTCCTGCTTGTATCTTTTGTGCCAGTAAGCAATTTTTCCTGTGAAATCAGACATCCACCCACAGGCTTAACGCTGCAAAGATTTCAGATTACATATAAAACTTGTATTTCCCCATTCCTTCACTGGATGCATTACAGGCATCAGTAATCAAGGCATTAGTGTTATGTGATCTCTGTGGACAGGGTCACCACTGCTGAATGATGGGCTTGCTTGTCGCCTTAAAGCTCCCTAATGAGATTCTGCTGGCTCTATGAAACCTCTTTAAGTTGGATGTGCTGGAGAATAAGAAAAGCCGTTTGAACATCACATCAAGAAACCTTCTGCCTTACCTTAACTATGGATAGCAGTAGAGAGGAAAAGAGAGTTAGCACTCAGGCAGTGTTCCTTCAGATACAGGTGTCAAAGGTCTCCTGGGTGATAACTGATTTATACCAAAAAGGGGGTAGGGGCTCATCAGAGTCCGCTCTAAGCCAAATATATCAGGGTGGCAGAATGACCGCCCCACACAGGGTCACACAGCAGGTCGGCACAAGGGCCAGCAACAGAGTCTGGTTTCTTAGGCCGTACTTCATTTCAGTGAAAAGCAGCAAGCGACCTTTAGCTCAGGCATTAGTAGAAAGTAGTTGGACCAGTTTTTCTTATTCCTTGGTAGACTTATAAACAATTTTTTGTAGAAGCACTGTGAGATCAAGAATGAAAGATTAAACCAAGGTAGCATTTTTCATCTCCTCCTTGCTTATGGACAAGATTTGATAAGACAGAGGTCCACAAGATAGGACATGCAGTGGTTTCCACTATATTCCATTTAAGTTTGTCTAGTTTTGTGTCTGAAGACTCTGAAGACTCACCAGACTCGCTTTGATCAGTACCTGAACACACAGGCCTGCACCCCTGCAAACAGTGGTTCTTTTGTACTGGGACAGCTGCAGGTTTGTGCATGAAGCCCAACAAACCTTGTCTTACTACGGCTTCATTTGCCACTCCAAATTGCTACATGGACTCACATCTATTTTTTCTGCAGTGTAATGTGTCTGTTTCCTTCTGAACTACAGATAATTAAAAGGACATTGGGGTTACTGTGTTCTGTGAGATAGTTTATTGAACAGGCAAGCTGAATCTGTTCAGTAATGAGGTTAAAGCAATATACTACCATGTTTCTATATTTTAATCTTTATTCAAAGTGGCACGGTCAACATATTATTCTTACCTGCTTGCCTTATCAGTTTTTACCTAAATTATTTTGAAAACGTATAAAAACTTCAAGTAATTACCCAGACAAAAAAGCCAAAGTCACTCAAAGCTAACATTTCCAACAATTGGGAATAATTTTCATTCTTCCTTAGAAGTAGATCCGTTATGCACATACATGCAAGAAGAGTCTTGCTACAGCGCAGCTTTTACTAATTCTTTTGTACAGTTACCAGATGATTTTGTACAAGTATCTTTTTGTGGGGGAAAGACATGAAGAACTTACTAGAAAAGAAAATAACTATGTGAAATGTTAAACTAGTCCTCCCCATTCTGCAACAGGACTCTTTATCCATGGTGTACAGATGATGGTACTCTGATTCTGTGCAACAGCTTTAGAGTGGTTTCTGTAGGCTGGTGAGGGGCGTGTTCTCGATTTAATTCTAAATTATAAAGCACTATTTTTCTGCAAGGCCAGACAGAATTAAACTGATTTTGACTCTACCGCAAGTTGAATGTATCACATTTGCATACACATCCTGTGCCTGCAAACAGATTTCAGTTGGTCACTTCAAATACAATTTTTCCACTTCCCTTTGTAGCCCTTCCTGTTATGAAATATACTTTAAATTTTATTTCACTTTTAAATTGCTCAATCACCTGTAGGTTTCAAGTCCAAGTTCTTACCAATTCTAGCATCCCTCCTCTTTAAGACCTGACAATATCAGCATAAAATGCAAATGGAGTGGCCTTTGGTATGCTGTGACATTATTTTTTTAGAGAATGAGATGAGATAGTTTAACAGGTACTATTTTAAGAAGGTTCTTCACTATTGTCAATAGTGTAATAGATTCACTATTGAGAATGCAGCTTTTTGTCCAATAAACATGACCTTATTTGGAGAACAAAGAATGGCTATAATCAAAATGTTACTAACTGGAAAGAGCTATGGTAAAACAGTTAAAGGCGGTGGTAATGTGGGCTTACTGTTAGGAAGTCCGTATCTGAAGCTCTGACAGATTAAGTGATTTACGCAGCAAGCAGCAGGTTGCTGGCAAAACCAGGGTGACTGTTAGGGCCTCATATCTAGTCTAGCATCCTGCTGACCCGCCCAGCCAGCCTCCCGTGCAGGAAGGGAATTTAACGTGTTCTGTGTTACCTGGTTACTCCCTGACTGGAAAAAAGGTTTGAGCAGGACATGAGACACCTGCCTTTGAGGGGGGTTTAACTACCTACTGCTTAGAAGAAGTGAAGAGGGTTTTCGCTCTTGTTTTCAGAGCTCTAAGAACAAATTGTCTCCCTGCGTAATGGCATGAGGGAACAGATTTAGGCAAGGTCTGCATGCCCAGGGTATTGAGGACTGAGCAATGCAACAGAGCCAAGGAAGTGAGACTGGACAAGTGAATCCAGCAGCAAGTGTAGTTTGCGTGGGTGTTTTTTTGTAGAAAATACCCTTCAGAAAGCCTAAACTATTCAGATGATGCATGTTAGAAATATTTGTCTAGTTTTATCAGTATGGGAGAGTCATTTATGGCATCTGATTGTTTTCTCACGTGAGGGTGGCACCCTTCCGAGGAAATCCTCTTACAGGAAGCATTGCAGAGATCTTGGGGAGGTTGTTAGCTCTTATGCCTTTTTAATTTTAGGAAAAGGTAAAGCTAACCATTCCACAAACAGGCAGCTACTGCCAGTTATTTTCTAAGACGGTATTGCCAAATGACTTATTCCTTCTCTTTTTCTCTCCAGGAACCTTGATCGTCTTAAAGCATCCCTACCCACGGAAAGTGGAAGAACCTTCCATTTATGAGTCTGTACGAGTTCACACTGCGATGCAGACGGGAAGGACAGAAAGCGATCTTGTTCCAAATGCTCCCTCAGTAAGTTGTGTTCTGGTGGGAGGGGTGCTTCTTCTGGCCCGCTTTTAGTATGATTGCTGGAGCAAGCTATGGAACACCACCAGTGATTCACCATGTTATGGGTTCGTAAATACAGGAAGTCTTTGCCGACCAAGGCAAAAGAAACACAGACTTGCTAAGTACAGTCCTGTGACAAATAAAGCCTTATACAATTGTTGTCACTGAGACCTTCAATGCTGTCACTGGGAAAATACTGTCTGCAGCTGACCTGGGTGAGCCCGATCATCCAAACAAAGCACATATAAAAGGTTTTCATTCTCCTGTTATCTTCCTTTTAGAATGCCAGCTTAGCAGTAACCTCATCAGGAATTTAAAAAAATGAAAAACAAAAAAAGCCTACACCCCACATAACAAACACAGCACTTCTCACATCTTTCTGACAACACTCATCAGGCCATATACAACAATATGTCAGGTTGCACAGTAAACCCCTGTTTTGCCAAACATCCTTTGCAGGTAGTGGGAAGTGTCTCTCTCTCTCCCTGCTCCCATCCCACCCCCCCCCATCCCCCCACCCCCGNAGTCCTGTGACAAATAAAGCCTTATACAATTGTTGTCACTGAGACCTTCAATGCTGTCACTGGGAAAATACTGTCTGCAGCTGACCTGGGTGAGCCCGATCATCCAAACAAAGCACATATAAAAGGTTTTCATTCTCCTGTTATCTTCCTTTTAGAATGCCAGCTTAGCAGTAACCTCATCAGGAATTTAAAAAAATGAAAAACAAAAAAAGCCTACACCCCACATAACAAACACAGCACTTCTCACATCTTTCTGACAACACTCATCAGGCCATATACAACAATATGTCAGGTTGCACAGTAAACCCCTGTTTTGCCAAACATCCTTTGCAGGTAGTGGGAAGTGTCTCTCTCTCTCTCTCCCCCTGCTCCCCCCCCACTCCAGGTGAGGAGAGGATTGCACTAAATAGCAAAACCGAGTAACAGCAACAGGATTTACCACATTCTGTCTCACTCAGTGAATAGCAGGACTGGATGACAGGAAACAGATAGTAGTCCTGGCAGACAAACTCATTACTACTTATTATTTTTGCAGTAGTCTTTGTTTGAATTATTTTGCCCGGTTAGCAACATACAGCCTCCTTCCTAACTGGGAGGAAGGCAAGAGCATCTCTGAGTTTCTAAGTCGATTACAGAGTGACCTTTTGGAAAAAAAGTTCAAAGATGTGTAAGGCAGGCAGGGACACATTTGGAAAAGGAACTCCCAAACTGAAGCACAGTACAACCAAGTTAATAAGAGTATCTATATCCTGATATGTACGTTACTCAAAAGGGGGTTTTTGGCGTTTTCACACTTGGACATTACTATTTTAGAATCACCTTGTCTTAAAGCGAGAAGATAGCTTGCTGTATTCTGACACAGACTTAAACTCAAGATAGAGCGGTATGACAGAAGAGCCTCCACCCTTTCAGCCCTAGTAATTTTCAGCACAGTAAAAAGCTGTGTCATGTTAAAAGCTACGCCTTACTGGTGTGAGAAACAAGAGAACATCTTCATACCCACTTGGGCCACCTGCTCTGACATCTGTGGCTCACTTGGACAGTCATTAGAGACTTGCGATCCCTAGTAACTCAGATATGAGTGGGAGAGGTGGTTTCTCCAGAACAGTATTGCTGAGAAGAGAGAGGAAAGTATTTTAATTACATACTATATTTTTTGAGAAAAAGAGGAAGAGTTCCATTAATACGGGTTAATGAAGTTGATGAAAGAACCACTTCTGATGTGTCTCACACCAACCCTTCATGGCCGAGTTCCACTTTAACCTCCAAAGAAACTCGACTTCCACATACAACCAATAAAAAGGCAGTGTTTTTTCAAGAGCAAGTAGTAATTAACGTGGCAAGAATTTGGTTTTCAGAGGTCTGCAGTCTCACAGCTAGGTCCCTACACAGAGTTTCAGGAGTCATAAGGTCCCAGCATCAGTCATGGTGGCAGAGAAACAGTTGAAAAAACAAATTTTCATTGAGTGTAACAGGTTTTTCCTCTCAAGCATGTGGCTGTTTGAGAGAAGAGAGTGCCTAAGTAAAAACAGCACTTTCCCCCGCTGCCTGCATTTCAAGACCGATTTCTGTGGCTAATTCCACCGTCAGCTAAACCCCCAGGTACTTCTGGTTAACAACGCATACTGAGGCATCTAACTTCACTAAATAACCTGAAACTGTGACTGTTTTGCTGTGTTTGGTTGAGAAGATGCAGGCCAGAAGCTCGCTGAGGGAGGCACGGTCTGGGAGCCATGTTTACCCTAGTGGTGGATGCAGCTGTGTGAGGGGAGCACAGGAGCCAGGATGGGGCAAGTGGCCATGGGAAGTTTCCCCAAGAGCATACTGCTCTTCCATTTTCCAGATGCAGGCAGAGGGGGATGTGAGAAATAGAAGGAGAGCTCAGTCTCTAACCCCAATCCCTTTCCTTGTTACTTCACAGCTTGGTACAAAAGAAGGATATTTGATAAAACAAGGCAAAATAGTCAAGGTAAGGAAAACTCTTACTCCTTGCTTCCACTCTGCAATCACCCACAGAAGCTAGAGACAGTGCGAAGCTGAAATAGTTCCACCTGCATTCCTCTGCAGGGAGGAACAGTTTGGGTTTTGAGCAGCAACAATGCACAACTGTAAACCAGAGCAAGTCAACAGCTTTAAAGGTTTTTCTTTCCTGAGAAGCATTCTGCTAAATTCCCACAAGACAATTACCATCCATTCTTGATCTTTCAGAACTGGAAGACAAGGTGGTTTACGCTGCATAGGAATGAACTTAAGTATTTCAAAGACCAGACAGTAAGTAGCAAACACCAGTTCTACTCTTTAAACCTCTACAGAGGCAGCTGCAGCCTCCTCATATCTCTGGCTTCTTGCATCTGTGTCACAGCTTCCCAAGCTAAAGTTTCCCATATTGTCAGATGGGTCGAGCCTTTCAAATAAAGCCAGAATTTTGCTGAAAACTTCAACAAAAGAAAGTTAGGAAGTTTTACAGCTGGAAAACATTTACTGTGCTTTGTCAGTCTTACCTACTAGATAGAGCTGTTGTTTACAGTGCATTTTTTGGTTCCTTTGTTCAGTGGATTTTAAGCTACCAACACAACACAGCTTTTGTAGGTAGCTTTGACACACCACCTAACAGACAGCAGTGCTATTAAAATATTTCTGCACATACTAGTAGTATATCTTGCATTCCTTGGTTTCATCCTTTTATTTCAGGTGGTCGCACAGCATACACAGAAAACCATTCATTTAAAAATGTCTTCCTTCCTAGCACTCTGCCACCGATTAACCTGCTGCATCTGGGAAAAACAGTGTGTCCTTACAGTTGCTGTTCCTTTTCTATCTTAAACTGAGTAAAGCCAAGAAATACCTCTAGAGTTTCTCCACCCTTGCAATACCTCCAGTTCAGGTTCCGTCATAAACACAGCCAAACCGTTTACCTCTGCACTTCTGCTAAGCCCCGTTTCAAGTGTCTTAAGAGATTTTAACGCAACAGCAGGCACAACTGCCCTCTCTCACCAGACATTATCATTTATAAACAGTTATGTATTTACGGGGCCTTCCATCAGTTTTCATGTCAGTTCAAGACAACTTGAATTAAGTTTCCAGGACAGCATTTCAAAGGGCAGCACTCCAAACATTTGAGTAGCATTTGTGACCTACCAGGTGAGAAGGTGTCTTTGTCAGGAATATGGCCTCCTCCTGGTCAGCAGCTCCGGTGTTTCCTGGTGCTCCGGTTGTTGCTGTGGGGTTGCAGATACCTACAGGCGAGCAACTTGCTGCTGGCCCTGATACGGCGTTCGTTAGTGCACCACAGCACAAGTGGTTTTCTTCTAATGTAGTGTATAACTAACAGCCACTGAGCCAGAGGAAAATGTAAGGAGAGAAAACAGCAGAGACCTCTGTACACCTGATGAAGGACCACAGGAACAGCTAAGGGTGTTTGGGCAGAGAGCAAGCTGTTCTACTTCAGCTGCCTCTTCCGAGGTGCTCAACAGCATGAGGCTGAAACAAATGAGAGGAGGACTCTCCTACCCAGGGAGAATGAAAGCATTAAGGCAGATGGGTTGCAGTTACACAAAGTGAGTCCACATCCCTGCACCTGAGTGCTCCTGGGCCTGTCTCAAGAAACTTGGGGGTGCACACATGCTCATACAGCCAGGCTCATTACACCTACTGCTGCAAGTGCTGCTTTAACTCTCTTTTCCCCATTTCCACATCCTTTTAAAGCACTTAGGAATTAATTAAATCTCTCAACACCTGGCTAGGACTGATAAGACCTATAACCACCCCCTGTCTCTGTAAACCTTAGCTGGAAATGATGCTAGGTTTGCTGCTGTGTCAGTTATGTTATAATGCATTAGCCAAATGCTCAGCAGTCTGCATCTAGCTCAGACCCTCCTGTGGTAGAGAGCTCCTCTGTTGTTTGTCTAGATCTGATCTGACTGTCCTGTTTTTTTATATTTAGCTCGATTCGTATCATGTTAGTGCTGATGTTACCTTTGCTAGTTTGGGTTTGTGGTGCCACAGCTATTGTACCTATGCCTGGAAAAACCCAGTGTGCCTGTAAAGGTTTAGATACACTGAGATGAATCGAGCTAGCCTTCTGTTTTCATGTGTTCCCATTTTAAAGCCATTTTGTTTCCAAGGCCACAGAACCAATTCGGGCACTTGACTTAACGGAATGCTCAGCCGTGCAGTTTGACTATTCCCAGGAAAGAGTGAATTGTTTCTGGTAAGTTGCCATGCTTCATCTGCCTTGCTGGGAAAGTGAAAATAGCTGGAGAAGTTTGAAACAAAACCACTGGGTGCCTCTGAAAGCTCCCCTTACTGTTTAAGACCCTGCTCTTCCTCTAACTCACAAGTCTGTTTCTGTCAATGAACCTCTATCAGTCCTACTTGCCTTTGCCAAATTACTGCTGGCAAAAGGTTTTTTTCTTGGCGAGGGGGAAGGGAGTAGGCCTACGTGTAGTGGGCATTTCTTTTCCTAGTTCTGTAAGCGTGTACCATTGTCACCTAGACCTGTGGAACTTGGGTACGGTCCAGCTCTCAGTTCAGATATTGCTGCAGGTCACACAGTAACCACATCTTTTGTCCCATGGTCTGCTCTTTTGTCTATATGGGCCTAGGGGAGCATCTCCCCAAGCTGTAAACAACTGTAAACCCTTCTTGGCTGTAAACCTGGTGACTGAACGGGCGCATGGCCTCCCGGCCCTGCTCTGGCTTAACAACTGTTGGTGCAGGCCAGCTGGGTTCACTTTTAGGAAGAACTAGCAGTTGTTCTAGCAGTTTAAGGAATAGTTTTAATTGTTTCACTTGCAGCTTAGTGTTCCCACTAAGGACATACTACCTGTGTGCGAAAACTGGAATAGAAGCCGATGAGTGGATTAAAATACTGCGCTGGAAACTGGTAAGATGATGTGTGGTGTTACACGGCAGTACGCCTCAGGCAGCAGTACCCTGGGTACGGCCATCGTAAACTCCCCCAGTATCGTAGCGCCCAAGTGCCGCACTTCTCAGTACCTGCAAGAAGGGGGTACTTGTTCTGGCTTCCCGGCCAACTAGTCGGGAATACGTAGTTTTCACATACTGTGTATGCCTGCAAACCCACTTTAGCATTTTCAGGATGCCCTTTTAACGCACGTACTCATTATGAAGAGTAAATTACTTCCACCTTTAAGGATGTCGCTGTGTAGATGGTAAACAATACGGACCATCAGCACAGACCGCACGTGTTGGGTCGTGAAGGCTTGAAAGCCTTACTTCCTTAAAAATAATCAGTATCTGAGTTGGTCGTACTCACTCACATCTGCATGCATGCAGACAAACAGTAATGGATGGTTTTTCTGTTGTAGGCACAAATACGGAAGCAACTGGAGCAGCGTAACACCGCCCTCGATTCCTAGCTGCACCTCCAGTACTTCTGCTCCGTTGGCAGGACTTGCCTCTTTGCCAAGGGGAAGGCATCGCTTACAAGAGGACGGTTTCACTGGTCTCCATTACTCACAGTGCATTACCCACGCACAGACGCTTCCTTCCAGCTCTGCGCACAAAGGATTCGTACAGCTGAGTGCTCTTGGGCTGTCAGTTACGTGTGGAGACGGTTGCAAAATCAGAGCGTTGGTTTGATACGCGTGGTGTATGTCTGTAGTGCACACTTAATTCAAACACCCGTTAACTAATCACAGAAGTAGTCACTGTTTAAAACTTGTGGTTATGTGGAGCGCTCTCTCGATAATTTATTGTAAGCCCTGGTAACTAACCGTTACCAGCACACTCTGTAACCTTGAGCCTGTTATTTAAAACCAGTCCTGTCTGGGAACATTAAATATTTATTTTGTTTAGGCTCTAAATCAAAAGAAAAATTACAGAGGTAATTACATTTTTTGTAAATAGTATCTATATTACAATCCAGAGAATATTTCAAGGCCCTTTTTAAGGTGATGGATGAGTAACGCTTAGTTCTGGTCCAATACGGTTTTGTGTGGTTCAGGTTTGTACCGCGGTGAAGGCTGCCAGTGAACAGCCGTTTCAAATGGCCCATGTAGGTAATGGCACACAGTGTCCTGCAAGCACGCTTGTTTACGAACAAGGATTACGAGACCCAGGCAGCTGGTTCCCGGCACACGTATGACAGAGCCGGCACAGGATCCTGAGGGAAGGTGACAGGGCTCTGCGGAAGCCAGCGTTCTCAGCGTTACGTGTTGGACTCCATACACCCCCCTTGAAAATGGGCTGGATTTTGTACTTCTTCCTCATGCGGAGAACTCAAACCAAGGTTTTCTCCAGAACTGTGTTCTAGAACTAAGCACTGCTTGCTTTATATTGAACAAGATCAGTAACAGAAAAGCACCATGTACACTAAAAATAAGAATTTAAAATAACGCATCTTCTACATAACCTGATGTAAATTTCCATGTGTGTTTGGAAGACTCATACAGACGTAGAAGCCCTGTGGCTTGCTACAGAGTTGAAAAGTGGAAGCCCAATACTTTGGTGCTGTAGTGAAAATAAATTTTAACATTCTGGAAGCAAAGTTTGACGCTCTGGAGGGTACCAAGACCAGCTTGGCCTGACCTCGTTGCTGACCCAGCTGCAAGACCCCCTGAGCAATCCTGCTCCTCGTGGAGGGGTGGGGAAAGAGAGGGGAGGCCCCGTCTCCCTGTGTGATGCTGAAATTTCTGCCAGAACAGCACACACAAACCTCTCCGACTGTGCAAATGCTGCGGCAGAGTGCTCAGTACTGCTCACAGAGCAGGCTGGTGTTCATAGATGCCTTTACTGTGAGAAGACAAGGGGAAAAAACCATTGGAAGAAGAAAATCTAGATTTAGACATAGGAATAGCGTTTTATTTCAACTTAGAAATTAAGAATATTTGTAAGTATTTTTTATACAGACTGTTTTCTGAATAAAATGTCATTATAAAACTACCACAGGTTTTCTGTATTCCTGTACTGTATGGTCAAAGCTTTGCGCTCCTTTTTCCCTTAAAGAAGTGGTTTAACAAACTTGCACCTCCCACGTAGTTAAAAAGCCTTTGATGAGTTTGTGTGAGCTGAAGGCAGCGTAAGGGGAAGAGAGCACTGATGTTCTCCAGCAGCATCACTGTTCTGTGAAAAGGGCTTGCAAACGAAGCTTGAAGCGTAACCACAAAGGCAGCCTTCCCCTTTTCACGTGGGCAGGCTGCATTACAAAACGTTAGAAGCAAGTTCAGCACATGGCGTCACAACCTGAAGCCAGTAAAAGAAATGGCACGCGGCCGGCCTAGGAGGCAGTCAGATGGGTGAGCTGACCGGAAGCTAATGGCAGGAGGAGGCCTTAGCTGGAACACAAATGCTTTTTGCCAGAAATACACGCATAGATGCGTTTGGGTTCATCTTCCAGCTGCTTCTGTAATAACCAGCCCCAGAAAACTCAAGCTGGGAGCTCAGTTTAGATGGGAAAGGGTTGCCTGACAACTTCTAATCCTGGAGAGAGCTCCTGAGCCAAGAATTCCCAGCCCTTGTTTCCAGCACCACCGTTTCCCACCATCCTGCCTGATGCCGAAAGTGGGTGAGATGTAAGTGAGGGGGCAGTAGCACCCCCTTTCCCAGCTCGAGGCAGAGACCTGCCAAGAGCTCTCCCTTAGACCAGCGGCACTTCGTTTCAGCGCTGGAAGTCTAGACTGTAGTCACAACAAAGGGAGCATGGGAGGGAACAGGGTGGGGCAAAGAGCAGGGAATGGATCCCCAGCGACAGGAAGCCAGTCAGCACTAGCTTCCGCACCTACACGGGACTCGGTATCCATGTCACCCACCTGAGAGACACACTGGTCAGTTCTCAGTCCGTAAACTCCTGCATTTTGTACATGCACAAGCCACCGAGAGACCCTTTCTCTCCACAGAAAAGTTGATGTGCTGCAGAGTGTTACGGTGCAACAGAAGAGTGGACCAGGCTCTGTCATTTAAAAATACTGTATTTTATTTATATTTATTTACTTAGGAAAACCTAAGGGTAAATGAGCTGACAGTGTCACCAGTGATGAACCCACACAAAGACTATGAGACATGAGATCTTCACGACCACATTACACAAAAGCCCCATGAAGAAGTGAGACATTGTTTGGGTGCTTTTATCTGGGCATCAGGAAAGCCCCTAAAGCAACAGCTTTCATAGAAACAGCTTTCTTAGTGGAAGCAGGATGCAGCCAGCATCCAGATTAGTAGCGTTCCCTTGCCAAAGCATCACCCACGTAAGAAAGCTGGGATATTTATTGATTGTACTGACACGTCACTGCTAGCAAACTTGCTCTCATGATACTCGTTCAACCGCGTCTTTGATAACGCTATACAACCAATCTGCTTTCCAACATGCCATGGTCGCTGGCCTGAGGATAAACCCCGCCGCGTGCCCAGTTCCCTGTAAAGCATGGGATCTGTGGGTTGCTCATTTGAGCCAACAGCATCATGCCCATCTGGCTCAGCTGGCTGAGATAAACTCCATGGGAGCTATTTTGGTGGTCTCTCCAGTACTGCACAATACAAGAAGCATGGCCTAAAGTAACATCCACCTACAACACACTAGTAGATCATTTCAGATTCAGTACTATGTACAATTTACTCTTAGTATACTAAGGAGCTGCGGTATTTCTTCTGAGACGTGTTATTTGACTGAGGATTATTGAATCTTCTGTCCACTGGGCTGCAGAGGGATGCTGCACTCTGGCTATACCACCAGGTTAAGAAACTTCAACCACCTGCCTCAGTTCTTCAAACAGGGGTGTGAGCTCCTTCTCTAAACTTACAATCAGCCCTGGAAAGAGAGAAGAGACACAACATCCCACCAAACAACGTGACTGAGAAGCCTCTCTCCATCCCCTGGCTCCCTCCCCATCCAAGACATCGGCAGCATTTTCCAAAACACAAGATGTCTCCCCCGAGTTGCTCCCTCTCCCCAGGAACAGCGGGCAGCACCCCAGGCAGGGCGCCCGCAGCCCTTGGCACCAACAGGGGCACAGCTGTGCAGCGCAGCTCTCCCCTGTGCTGCTGCTTGCCTCCGCTATCACCTTGCTGCTTCCCACAGCTACTGAGGCCCAAGCAGCTGTGCAAGAATTAAATCCCTTTCCCTGGCACTCTCATTAGCCAGCACGCTCGTGAGCAAGGCAGGTGCCTCGCTGAAGGATTTCCCCACCCCAGGGAACTGAGAAGACGAAGCCGCACACGTTACTGCAGAACATAGCTTGGAACAGACGGAAAGAGACCGAACAACCGGTTTGTAGGGCACAGTCATCACCACTGCAGCAAACACTCTATGTAGCAAGGGTAAGGTTAATCACTGGAGAAAATGGCTTCTAACAGAGTAACAGCCTCAGCAAGTCATCTAAAATATACGAGGTTTCACTCAGACCTTTCCCTTCTCCCATTCACAATACACTGACAAAATTCATAGCAGGAGCAAAGTTAACATGCCTTTAAGTAAATTCGGGTAACTTATTTTCAATTATTTAAACACCCCGGCCTTAAAATACTTCAACATTTGAAACGCATGTGAAGACATACCGGTATTGGCATTGCTGCTAGCAATGAAACTCACTACCAAAGGTAAGCGATTGAACTGCACCACCTGCAAGGAGAGAGAACAGTGTTCAGGCAGCAGCTAACACACGTTGGGCATCACACCTCTGCCACGTGAATTCTTTTCAAAACAAGCAGCCTCCTCAGTTTAAAGGGCAAGCAGGAGCAAGAGTCAGTGTACCTATTTCGTAAGATTCATGGTCAAAAACACCAGCAGAACTCACACCACAGTACAGGAAGCTGCATGTGGAAAGCCTTGCGTTTCCCTCCCACCCATGTTCTACAGCATTGTCCACCTGAAATCTAACTCAGCTGCGAACGCTGCGGAGTATACCATGGAGACCATGCTCTCCACAGGTAACGTGAGGACAGGCAGGTTTATTGTTTTAAAATACTATCCAGTGTATAGCCGTACCTCCTCTTCCATGAACAGCGAACTGGAATCTCAAGCACAACAATAAGCCATGAGCATCAAGAGAATCAAAGCAACATATTTAATGTGTGTAAACAAACTCATTCACC
>VZSC01001157.1:154571-180957 GCA_013398225.1 Steatornis caripensis | reverse complement strand
CCCCGCCGGCAGCCGCGGGCGGCTTGCCCCCCCCGCTCCCCCCGCCCCGGCAGTTACCTCGGCAGCTTCTTGTAGAGGAACCTCTTCAGGTCCTGCGGGCAGAGAGGGGCCACACGTCACTCACCGCCTGGGAGGGAGCCTCCCGCGCCCCACCGCCCCCTTCCCGCCAGGCCCCGGCCCCAGCAAACCTCCCCGCCCCGGCCTCCGCCCCAGACTTACGTCGGCCATAGCTGGGGGCCTGCCGCCGCTGCCTCCGCGGGCCTGCGAGACGAGAGGGCGCCCGGTCACCCGCGGCGCGGGAAGGAGAGGGGACGGGAGGGGAGGGGAGGGGAAGGCGGGCGCGCTCCCTTCCCGAGGCCCGGCCGCCTTCCCCCGCCCCACTGCCATGGTACAGGCCGCCCCTACCCGCCCCGGAAAGGGATTGCGGTCGGGCAGAGACCACCGCCACCGCCGCACCGGGGGTGCCCCACCCTACCCTACCTGTCCGCGTGGTCGGCGCGCCCCGCGCCGCCACAACCGTCGGCGCCCACCGCACGGCTCCGCCGCGGCCGCCGCTTCCCCTTTAAGCCTCTATCACGTGACGGCGCGACGCCCTCCCGAACCCGGAAGCGCTTCCCCGCCGCCGCCACGCCCGGGCAGCGCCAGATTGGTCCCGCCGGCGGCCGCCGAGCATGCGCCGCTACGGATGGGCGGCGGGGCAGAAAAGGGGCGAAGGGGGAGGGCGCCCGGCGCGCCCTGCAGCCACCCCTGACGCCATCGCCACGGGAGCGTCACCGTTTGGAAGTGCTACCTGGGGCAGCCTTGGTCCCCTCATTTATTTAAAATATTCCCTACCATACACTAAAAATGTTTAAAAAAACGCAGCCGGCGTTTAAAAACGCGTAGGCGTGGCGCTCAGTGATCAGTTTTACTCGTTTCCCCGTCGCGCTGAGCGTTGGCTGGAAACTACGCAAAAGCATCTGCGGGGCGGGTCCTGTCCTGCGAACAGCAACGGGAACGCTGTCTCCGGGTCCGACGACAGCCCTGCTCTGCTCAGAGCGAACCAGCACTGATGGGAAACGTCCCCCTGCGTGCAGGGTGACATCGTCGCTGAACGCTGTGTTTTAAACCCGTTTCTAAAAATCCGGAGGAACCCGGCCCTCGGACGTCTCACAGTTACCCTGGAGAAGACAAGCATGGGGAGGAGGGTTTACGCTGCCCTGTTTCTTTCCTGCGTTTATTACGTTTGTAGTGCTTGCTCCCAGCAGCGGCTCGAGCGTATGCCAGATACGGCACAACAGTTTACGCGTGTTACACGGTAGTTTTTCTCCAGGCTCTGCCCTGTGTTTTACAAAGGATCACGGGGAAAGCAACGCACAGAGATCAGTGGCGCTTGCAAGGTTATAGTAAATTGTGAGTGGACGGGGGATACAGCACCAGGGCTTCTGGCTGCTGGTGGCCGTGAATTGTTACGAGCAAGCTTCCCCTGGAAAAGCTGACTGCGCTCGATCAACCAGATTTAGACAACTGGGAAGCCAGTACTCTTTAAAGTTACAGCTTCAGGATTTTGTGTATTAACTACTTTTAAAAACAAAATGTTTGCTTTTAGCATTACATTTTCCTTTTGCTCTCTTTGGCAGATCTACAAGAAAGAATAACGACTGCTTAAGGGAATAATTCAATTTATGGAACGAACAACCTTAAAAAACATATTCTTGCCCTCTCATTTTAATCCTTTTACAGCATTCGTTACAAAATTATATTAAAAATGTATATAATTTAAAGCTGTCTCTGCTGCCTATTTAAATGCATGTTACATTTTAGTGACTATAACATTCTACCTTTTCTTGGAAACTTGTAAAAGAATCAAGACTGTTAAAGTAAAAAACTAAAATTTAATCTTGTTTTATCTAAACAGTTAGAGAACTTGTAGGGAAATGTTCATCAGATGTGAACACTGACCTCGCTTGCGACTCGGGAAGCTCTAGAAATAGAACACATATTGATGACGTATTTCAGCAGATAAAAACCGTCCCTCTTTTTCATTACGCTGTGTGAAAGTGTCATGCCAAGATTTCTCACTTTTTGCAGGACTCACCCGCTTGCTCTTTTGAAGGGGAAATCAAGAACCCATGCTTGTGCTGTCTTTAGTTATGACCTGTATTTAATCTAGAATTAAATAAAAAGAGTAAGGGGTTAATTCTAGGTAGCTAGAAAAGCAGAGGGACTTTTAGTCAGACTGCTCAAAACCAGTTTTGTTTTTCCCTTTTCTTTCCAATATCTTATTTTTATGAGAACTTCACCTTCTGAAGAAAGGTAACCTGAAAAGTACTGCACCCTCTTCAATTAGCATCTTGCTCATAAGAAAATTTGTTCTGAACTTTCTAGCAGATTATGTTCCCTGGCTTTGTTGAAGGAATGACATTTCTGAAGAAAAAAACCTTCAGACTTGAGAAAAAAGGAACAATCACGAGGAGAGAAACACCCACTTGGAATATTAAAAGAACATTTGCAGGCCGTATTTAGAGCAGGTTAATCTTTATGCTACAGGAAATAACAGCATCCTTCTGCATACTACTGCATATTTCCAGGTGTGCAAACATTTAATCTGCTGAACGCTAAGTAGCATTTTTCCACCACATATTAATTGAAAGCGGCAACTGCAAAAGATAATCCAACGAAATGTATCAACCTAGGTCTCGCTTTTAAACTGCTGGGACGTCTACGTTGCCATAGGACACAGCCACTGCATTATTCCAGTTTGCTGAGATGCTGATAGCAATCTAACACAGCTTGACGTCCGTCCATTTACCCGCTTCTCAGCTGTAGGAGAAATAACTGCAGGGCACACACAACCCATCTGATTATTACAAGCAGCTTTGCTAACACCATCTCTTTGCTCTGACTTCACTGTTCTGATACTTGACAAGTGTGTTGTGTATCCTTTCTCCTCTTAATGATCACCTGCGAGCTCGGACTCATTTGTAAATGGGAAGGCCCGAGTACTTGTTGAAGCCTTTGGAACAGTTTTCTTCTATTAAGAAGACACAGGAGTACCAATATGTACTTTGATAGTTTGTTTTCATTAGTATAATTACAATACATTCTGGACAGATACAAAATCCAGGTAATCACGTTTTCTCCATAAATTTCTATTGCAAACTTCAAACATTCGGGTGCCTTTCCATTACTTCTGCACGCTTTTCCTGTAATCTGGGTAAGGACATCCAGTACAGCAACCCTTTTTTTTTTTTGGTGTGTTTCAGCAGCTTTTAGTTCTGCTTTGTGCCTCAGGCTTTGATGTCCATCTTGAATGCTGGTCTAGCTGCTTAGTTAAAAGCCTGCAGCTACTCTCTCATGTTACACCGATTCAATAGAGGACATTTCCAGTGGGACAGTTTAGAAAAGGTATGTATGTGAAAAATTATTTCTGGGTCACTTAGAGCAATAGCATTTAGTGTATTTCTAACGTCAAATCCTGCTCTAGATCAGAAGGAATTCCAATGAAGTCAATCAAGTATTTAAACTTTAAATTTAGGAGGAGAACTTGGCTCCACATGAACTGATAGCATTGTTCAGAGAGAGCAGTTTTCTCAAACACAAAATACTTCCCTTATCGCGAGCCACCTGACATTCTCAAATACAAAAAACATTCTCCTGCACAGCACTGTTAAAATGTAAAAACATCAGCTACTGAACCTAAAAATGTTTTCAATCCACTTTCGATAAATGTTTAAGTACATTGTACTTAGCTGCTTCACCTCTTTGCATCAGCAGGTGTGGCTACATAAGGTTTCCACGTAGAGGCCACTGAGTCACGTGATAGTCCATGCAGGAGCCAGCCGAACAGTGTTTGCTCATTCCTAGGAAGTCAGTCCAGCAACATTCTGGTCCAGAGAAACCCTACCTCTTCCGCCCCAGGACAAGCGATATGGCTCTGACCATAGGAGCACACTGCAAACTAGCAAAGCATTTAAATAGTTGGCAAAAGTGTTGAAAGGCACATAGCTTGTCCTTAGTAATATTTCCCTGTTCCGCTTGTGGTGCCCATTGCGGAATCAGTGTTGGGACCTACCTTGAAACAAAAGAGATAGTAAGAAAACGGAAATCTCCCAGGAAAAAAAATTGGGTTGCCTTTTTTTTTTCTTTTTTAAGCTTTAAGATTTTACTACTGTATGTTTTCCTCTACCTTTCCAGTGAAAACTACGGAAGCTATGGATGCATGTTAACCATACGTACGGACTTACTACTACTGTAATACCAAATGGTAGAGCTGCTGTAAACTGCTGCAAGTACTAAAAGCAATGCTTATAATGATCTGTACAGCATTTGCAAATATTTACTTTGAAAAGAGATTAGTGTAGTTCTCAGTTTTCTCAGCATTGCTTAGAAACGCTAAAAAACTACAACAGCTAACTGCTACTCTACACCAGATCAATATACCCCAACAGATATTCAGGAATATATGCTATTATATTTAAAAATACCAAATTCCTCTAAGCTGGTAAACCTAGAAGATTTTACATAGAGTTAGAGATAAAATATTAAAAATTCTTGTTTCAACTCCACACACTTGACATCTGAATAGGAGTGATGTAATCATACTATTTATTCCATCAGTGAGACAAAATGTTGTATGGAACTAAATTTCGGAGATTTTAAATAGAAAGTAATTTAACTCGTATATACACAAAGTGTTCTTTCCACAGATATTTACATGGCAAATATGTTAGAGGAGAACCACTATGACTAAGTCTCTACAAGTATAGCATCCTTTCTGAGCTATTCTCTCTGCTGAAAGTATTCACAGAAGCTTTGAAGTAAAATCTAGACAATTAAAGTACCTATATTTCACAGTAGGTAAAGAAGCCATTAAATGATATTTCAGCATAAGGTTTCTGGAAACAGCTACACAGTAGAGTTTTACATCCACCCCTCTTTTCCAGCATTCATGGTGAAACTAAATCTCTTCTTAATTTACAAGAGAGAGAACGGCATACGTAAAGATGTACGTGTGTAATTGTAGTTCATCCTTCTCGATAGAGGCTGGTCAGCCGTTCTAGTTCTTTGCAGTTGTCCATGGACATGGAGTCTGCTTTCTTTCGGAGACGGTCATCTCGATATATTTTTGCTGCATAAAGCAAGTCTGTTTCTTTAACAAAAAAAAGAGAGAAGATTTTTCAGGTTAAAAACTGAATGCTTCACACATGATGCTTTCCTTCTTGGAGCTGTCCAAAACACCTCAGGTTTAATCCTCGCCCTTCTTCCCTTCTGTCTATTCTGACTACCTACAGACACCATCTAAGCAGCACTGCTTCAGCTTCCCTTTGCTGGATCTTCACAAGCATTTCATCTTCTTGAGTAGCGAAAGTAGTAACAGCCGTCCAGCACCCTCATCTTTAATACAGCAGTACCTGATTAAAAAACAACCAACCAACCCACCCCCTACTACTTCTGTCAGACCTCATTGAACAATACAAGTATAGGCCACACTCAGTGATCTTGCACATTATTGACAGCTTGAGCGTCTTGTCTGTGCCCAAAAATCAATTCTGAATGTTAAGCCCATTACTTCAACTGATGCTGCTTCAGACTGCCAGTGTTCAGAGGTATTAATAAAGGAGCTCTCTGTGTTATACTGGTGTTCTATAGCTTGACACTGCTGAGCGTTTTAATTCTATAAAATCTTTTTCAGCCCTTCAACTAAAAATGGATTAGCAAGGCATTCTTAAATGTCAATCAACACTGGAAAGATTTTTAACTTGGATCAAGGGGATCCAAGACACAACAGGTATTAAATCCGCAAACCCACAAAATCAGCTGCTTCTATAAATAGAAAAAATCTATTATGGGCTGCTTTCTCAAAATCAATTTGGGCAGTTTTCACAACCTGATAAATTGCAAATAGCAAACAACATGACAGCCACCACCTTCAGGTTATTTCTCTTCTGTATACTAGGGTCGGATGTTTCTGTAGTCATCACATTTTTTCCCCGGTAAATATGTACATACGGAATCGTGGGCCTCTGCATTGTCCAGGACTCTCTCTGTTCATGCTTTAAAAAGTAAGCATGTCAAGAATAAATGCTGGAAAATGGGAAAGGTATTTTTTTCTCCTCTTTCCCTTCCCAGGTGGAAATTGCATATCAACTAAACCTTTTCAAAGATATTTAGACAGTAAACATACTACAGGAGACACAAATATAAAATGCCACTAAATCTACGTGTAATGACTAAGTCAATAAAAGCAAACCATCCTTCCAGACCTACAATCCGCTGAAAAAACATAAAAATAATAATTCCTCTTTTTATTGTGCCCGATTGTATCTTGTCTTTATTTTTTTGTTAAGAACCACTTACCATTTTTGTAAACTATTTTAAGATAACCAATCATTCATCTAGCAACCACTTGTAGATGAAAAATTAGGTATTTGTTTCATAAAGAGCGAACATATTCAAACATTTCAAGATGATCAAAGGACAACCTAGTTGGAAAAATACAAGAGTTTTTTTCTATTTGCTTATGAATTCTACTCAAAAACACTCTGATGCTTTCCTCTATTTGAAAAAATCTGGGAAAAATTATTCTGATCAGATCTAGTACTCATGGCAATAATCTGAAAGTTTTCTGCCAAAGCACTGGTGTTTCTCTTGCACACATGGGACCCATCAGCACAGTCTTCTGCCCACAGGTCTTTCTTGTGGCAGTTCGTAAAACTGTAGAGATTTACTTATGCATAAGCAATATGTACTAACAAGCAAGGAGCATAAAGCCTCTAGGAAGCACTGGGCCCACTATGCATGGGCAATGCAGTTTGTATTTGTACATGTACAACTGTAATGAATGGCATGCAGTCCTAATTCAGGCATTTGACAAGCTGTGATGCCGGACTGTCTTTTACAACTGGGAGAAGCTAAGGTGCCATCTCAGCTGAAAGACTTGGCATCACTGGACTGCAAAGAGTGAAGTTGTGCAGGGACACGCAATTTCACTCAGAGAAGAGCATTGTGTTTGCTTCTGGTCAGTTTACTGAGAGATCATGAATTAATTATTTACCCACTAAGCTTTTACTGAAGTTTACCAGCTGAAAAGTTGAACCCATCTGGTGGTCACAGATAACAGAGTAAGAGGTTAGAACTGATGATGATTTGGAGATCACTGATGCTATTCAGTATTCTTATGCTTAAACACTGAATTCTAGGCTTCTGAAAGAAAATAGCTCCTTGTATAATATTAAATTAGATTGGAAAAATAGACGGTAAACTAAAAAAACCCCGTTTTTAAGGTCTGATATAGCCAAGGTAGCAAGTCCAGGAAGAGGAATGATTCAGCATTGGCAAAAGATTAAGCACTAATTTACAGCTTACGTTGGTTTACAGGACACGCTGTGTGTCCTTGGTCGCCTGGAAAAGCAGTGTTTGTATGTGCTGTTGTCCAAGGCAGATTATTTTTTTCTTCCTCCAGAAAAACTAGGTAAGCTTTTTGTTTTATTTATTTATTCATTCATATAAAAGCACCTAGGGAAATGAGATATTGCCATGATAAAATAACGTGGAAGAAATTAGAATTCACAACTTTTGTCCTTAACTTAGGGCAATTTCTTTCTCATTATCAATTCACTTTAGTCTTTAATTTTCTGAGAAATGGTCACACATAACAGAGTAGCAGGTTAAAATTGATGATGATTTGCAGGTGGTTGTTAGGTCACTGAGTAAAACACAGAAATTAAGTGACACAGGGGACACTTTCAGAAGTGACAAACAGTAGGAAACCTTACACTTGCTTTCTCATTCAGGTATTTTAGTAATACAAGCACATCATTCTTGCCTAAGGCAATCATTTTTTCACAGTAATGCATGCTTTCAGGAAATCACATATATTACCAAACTTACTCTGTTGCCTCTCCTTCCAACAGTTATTACGAATGTTGGACACATAATCCTCTTCCACACTCTTTTCCACTTTCTGCAATGATACTCCTTTGTATTCATTTCTAAAGTCCTTGTTGACATAATAAATGACATGCAAGTTTTCTGTCTGCATTTTTATGGTCTGCCCTGTACTTCTGCAAAAAAGAGGGGAGGAGGGAGAGAGAGAGACTAGATATTTATTTGTTTTTTTTTTTTTTACACCAACCAAAAATACACTTAAAAAAATATTGCTATCACAGAAGAACAGGATATCACTCAATTTTCCATTTCAAGACAAGTAATGAAATGAATGGCTGTATAATCTGCCAGAGAACAAAATTACCACATTTACCTGAACATTAAACTTCTGCTGCCTAGACCCTTGATCTTGAAAAAAACCCCCACTTTAGTAAGACATTTGTTTCATACCTCTTTAGTCAAATACAAGCTTTGGTAAAAGAAAACTACATTCAAACCCAATAGAAGGAAAACCAGGTCACTATTCTGTAGCAACCCACTACAGGCATCTCTGTTCTAATGTGTTTTCTGCCAGCCCTGACAAATCCATTTTCCTGCTGGCATTCTGTGGATTAAAAATCAAAGGTTGTGCGCAAACATTTTGGCAGAGAAGTGTTTATAAGCATCACAACAGCTTAGTTGCAGAAGGGAAAAACATCACACTCCAGAAATAAAGAACTCTGGAAAATAAGAGAGGAGAAAAGAAACCTCTCTTGTGGGGCTGAGAGCTCTGCAAGGAACTAAGGACCTTTAAAACGGTTGTGAGTGGGCTAAGACTACTAGCTAGTTGCGTGCTTGATTAAAGTTATTTATTTCTCTCAATAAAAAAAGGTTTATATAACCTACTGTACAAAACAGGTGAGTTTCACTAGTAGAATTCTTTGCAAGAAAATGAAGATAAACTATTTTACCATCACCTTGAATGAAGCAAAGAATAGGCAAGTTCCCCAGCCCTCACCTAGTTCAAAACTTAAATAAGTATGAGAAAGTTGCTTTCAAGTACTTCACTTGCTACAAGCACAGATGACCCCTAAAAGAATAATGAGCCTTAGCAGGTTTCAGGATTTGATTAAATATGCTGGAGATACAAACACCTTTGCAACATGCTACGTTGCATGGACCCACTCCACTGCCTTGTATTACAAGGCCTCCTAAACTCCAGGTATCGCTTGACCTCTTTTCTCCATTATATTCTACAGCATGTTCTTAGTACCAAACTTCCAAGTTTTGTTCTCCTTCGTCTATACCTTCCATCCCTGTCCTCACTGTGGGAAATAAAGGATCAACTAATGGAAGGCTCTCTAAAATGCTTGTGAGTAGGGCAGGGTGATTACAACATCCTCCCCTCTGTTTTAAGCTAATGTAATCAAGCATTACTTACGATCTTGGGTATAAGGCGTAAGGAGGGTTAGATACCATCAGCTGGCTCAACAAGGAGACAAGGATCAACACAATAATAGGCATCAGCTGAATGAACATAGAGAAACCTCCCTAAGGAACAAAACAGATTCAGGCATTTCATAAAACAGCATCAAGTAAACAGGTAAATCTGCAAGATTTAATGCTAAGCATGACTTTCTACTTTAAGCATCAAAAGCTGCTAGGAAAACTATACCTACAAACCTGCAAACGCTGTGGTGTTAACTTTCCAATGCACACACAATATTCATAGAGTGCTCGAGCTGCAAGAGTTCATGGCTTAGCATGTAGCCACAAGCAATTACCAAATAAATAGCTGGATTCAGTTACATTGCATGCCATGATTTGGTCTCATCTACACAGTGATATGTAATTATATGGGCTATATGTATATATAGTGTATATATATATATAGAGTGTGCATATATATATATAGGGCTATATGTAATTCATACAGACGAATATTGAGCCTTAAGTACTATTCTTACCTCAGCCCAAATACATTTTTAAATGTAGACAAGGATCCGTGACCAGAATCAGTGACATATTTAGGGTAATACTACCAGTCACTAGTAAGATAGTGACATACAACAATAGATTTACAAAACCAGGATATTATCTTCTCCAATTTGCATGTCTATTTACTGATCAGTAAGACTACCACCTGCCAAAGTTTTAAAATGTGTAACCGGCAAGTACAAATCCTTCTCTACAGTACAGAGGTCCTGCATAGTCAGATAACTGACAGTGACTACCGCTAAATGTCACAATCCACAGTTTAAAGTCAACGGCGCTTAAACATACATCACCCCTCTCTTCCTCCCTCTCATGTCCACTCTGACGGTGCTGATTAGGATGACTGTAGCCAGCACGACCATTAGAAAATGAATGTACACTACCTAAGGAAAAAAATATCCACATTTAAATCATGTAAAAAAAACCCCCACCCTACTGAGAGGTCAACGCAGAAGCGATGACATAAATCATTTAACATTACTGCACAACGACACATAACTCAACCTTAAGGTTTCTTACAATTTCAAAGTTGTTTAAAATAAATATTTTAAGCTCTAAGACAACTGATTTGTTATCTTATGTACCACAGCATCACCATAGTAACGAGAAAGAACTGAACTCACATTTTTGCATTTTGCAGATTTAGCAACATTTGGGGGAAAAACAAAATGTGATGCAGATTAAAGAGTTGGAGTCTGAAGCAGGCTGGAGTAATTTTGCTGTTTTATAACGTCGCCAACTCTAATGCCACTCTGAGTAGTACCACTGTATCCTGATGATTATACTGATATATACAAATACCTGTTGGAAAGGCCCCTCCAAAAAACATGTTGAATAGATCCTCTGGAGTAATATCTGCCTCACAACCTCTATGGAAGCTGAATCTACCGTTGCTAGGGTGATTGCATGTTTGCTCTTCACTGCCTGTAAGGTCATACTGCTTTCGTTTTTCTGGATTACTCAGCACAGCATACGCATTTCCAATTTCTGAAGCAAGGAATAAAAGACAACTCCCATAAATGAAAGATAAGAGCTATTCCAGCATGAAAATTGCAATTTCAAAGTCAAGAATAGGCAGCGAATCATGTCCTTTACTGTATGTTACAAATCAACTATAGTACAACAAGGTCCAGAAACATCTCTACTTTCCTCAGCATAGCTTCCACAAAGTTTCCCACCAATGCTATTCCAAGGCCTTCCACCCTGTCGAACTAGGCAGAAGGCAGGAGAGCTTTGATTCTTTTTCTAGGGGAACACCTACACCTGTGGAAATGTCCTCCCCCACTGCAATTACAAAAAAAGCATCAAGCATTACAATGAAAGCTTTGAAGTGGGGCAACTGCAAAGTTCAGTCTGTTGTAGCAGCCTAGCTTAAAAACATCATAGACTCAGTAGGGCTTTTTTGGTTTCATTTAGTAAGCGGTGAGTTCTTCGAATGCATCAACCTCATTGTCTCAAAGAGCATGAATGTATTTTTTCATATGCTTCTTAAGATATTTTATGGATTACATTAATAACACAAAGTTTTGCATGACGTAACACGAAGAGTACAACATGCGTGCGTGACAGGAACACATGTGTTTGTTCCCAAGGTTGTCAACACGACCTCAGTGTTTGGAGTGCCTGGCCTGGATGCTTGTCCCCGTTCACGCTACTTTATCGCAAATGAACAACTTCAATTTTGGTAGTAGAAAGGGAAAAACTGAGTTAGGTGAGCATGGAGAGAATGAGTGTGAAAAGACCACAAGCTCTGTTCTCTTTACAAGCTTTGACCCTAGCTGCTCTGCATAGACATACAGCTCATGCAGATGGCCGGAAAATTTCTGTTGGCACTCGACGAACAATCTTCACCCAGTCATATCTTCATTAAACCTTTTCTGCTTTCTTCTCTCTCCTCCAGGCCTCTCCAACAAAAGGCTTCTTTTGCAGCCAACCAACACATGGCACAGGGATTACGTTTTTCACTGTCAAAAAGCCATCACTCATCAAAAGTTCGTGAAAGGTGCAACACTGTAACCTCAACGCAGGCAAATAAGACTATGGCTTTGCATAATTAATGTTTTCAACATGAACCAATCTAAAAAAAAGTTAATGAGTCTTAGCTATGTGCCTTTTAAGATGCCCTTAGAAACAACCACTACCAATTCCTTTAACTGGAGGAGAAAACCCAAAGATATTAAGCCTGGTAATTTGCACTGAGATCGTGATATACACTACTAACACCAAACAGTGCTACAAGGTTCCTCTGTTACTCAGCACGAGGATAAAATTGGTGGTAAAAATTTAGATTTTCCCAACAATTAAGAATTTAGGGAGACATAAATCAGGTGACTGCACATAAAGTGAAGACACTGTACTGTCAGCAATCTTGCTTGACTATTTGTTATTTGCTTTTGATTATTTGATGCTAAATCACAACAGACTTGATTAAAATACAATTTTAAGTAAATGATATAAAAAACGAAAAATATTGCTCAAAAGTTCCAAAGGAAAGATTTCTGATGAAGTTGGTAAAAGAGATTCCAAGAGATTAAAAGTGTTTATATTTGCACAAAATTTTTAACCTAAAATACAACCTCAGGGAGGCTGCTTAATACAGCAGAAGAGTAGTACCAGGCAGCTCAAGATCTAAGCACCTTGCCTAACACCAAACTCAATTCTGTTTCCTAATGTGACCTTTCCTTAAAATAAAGCATTATTATGAAATAATAGCTTTTATTATGAAACTCCTTTACTCAGCTGGATGTCAGAAACTCATCAGACACCTTTAAAGGAAAACTAAATCATAAATTTACTCAGCCGTACAAAAAGATCACAGTAATTTCAATGCAAGAAAAATGCTAGATTTCATTAAATAATTTTTAGTCAACAGCATTAACCTACAAAATTTTCCTGTTCATTTACACATCTAGTCAACAAACGGAAAGTGAAATTAAGCTGAAGAAATAAAATGTGTACAAAGTGCTCATGTTAAATAAAAGATTAAATAATAAGAAACTGATTTCTTAAATGTTAAAGATTATTTAAAATTCATTAATAAGGAAGAATTATTTTAGTCATAGGGCTGAAGACAATTTTGTAAGAATAATATTTTTTTAAAGCCATCACGTAGTTGTATTAAAATAATCATCCTTAGCAATCAAATTTCCTGCTAGGTTCTATCTACTTTTCATCTGGAATTGTTAATATATTATTGTAATTACCCCTTACAATCTGTATCATAAGTCTTGCTCAGGACTTTTCCCCACCCCACCCCCCAATTTAAGAGTTTTATCCGATTGATTTTTTCAAATGTCTGCATGTAAATCCCACACAGGAAAAAAAAAAAAGATGTACCACAATCAGGCTGTTTATTTACGCGTGATCGTTTCTTACAGATTCACATTTTTCTTCACTCGTGTCTCAGATGAAGGTGTAGTCTTCTTTAAAAAGCTTTTCCTCAACTATGCTCCTGTGCAGGGCTAAGCTTGGCAGCCTTAGATCAGGTCAAGTCAGATTTTAAATTTTATGTAAGAAACGGTCCAAGGCAACTATTAATAAGGCCATGTTTGAACCCAAGTGTTTTCATATGGACAAAGTAGTGAAACTACACATAGACAAGGAATTCTAAGGAAAAGGTAACCTAGCGTAGCACGTGACTAAAAAAACCTGCATTTTGCTATCAAATATTACTTTGATTTTTTCAAGCTCAAGTACAGTAAAGATTCAAGATAGTAAAAGTCAACTGACTACATCAAGTCAACAATAGTAAAAAAGTGCAATTGGGTTTCACAGATCAAGCGTTCACTCTCTGTACCTGAAAATTACAGTCAATCCTCTGCAACTGAACCCTACTGCAAAAGTCCACATTATTTATCTATACTTCTAGGTAAATGTTAAGTTAATAAAGGTCAAATATTTCCCTGGATAAAAATATCAGTTTAATATTAGCTAGAAAACAGCACATTGACAATTTTGTAAAAAGACAAGTGACCAATGCAGATTAATTTCTTTTAATCTGACAAAGTTTAATCATGAAAGAAATTTTAAGTAAAAATGGTATTTTACTTTTAAAAGCCTCTGTTGCTCCAGGTGCATGGTTTTTGTCTGGGTGGAATTTCAAAGCAAGTTTTCTATAAGCCTTCTTTAGGTCTTCTTCACCTGCATCCTTTGACACCCCAAGGACTTCGTAATAATTTTTACATTTCTTTATACTGTAAAAGAAAATGAAGTAAAATGTTGTCAACAGAAAGGCGTAAAAGTAGTATGTTAGAACACAGCTGCAAATGAGGTAATACATTGCACTGATTCAATACACTACATCTCCCACTTTCAATATAAAATATAAAAAAAATCCACCCTAGAAACAAAGAATGCCATTTTTCATAATAAACTCGCTATTGAGCACAATAAGCTATTGTACTTAAAATTACTTACTACATACATTTATTTTACTTTTTCTACTGTACAGCTACAGTTGTAAGAAAAGGTTTCAGTCTGCAATTATTGTAGCATTTCCTCAGTCCCAATTACATGAATATTGCTGTTAATGATGCACAAAATGAAGAGTCCAAATTTACTTTGCAGAGCTAGGGGTAGGAAGGCCTGTTTTGACTGTCAACAGCAAATGGACTTTGGTATGCATGATATAAAACAAAAGCAACACCACCTCCCTTTCTCCAAACAAAAGTCAAGTCATAACACCATTCAAGCAGTCACTTTTCAGGGAAATAAGGCATGTGAGAATACCTCTGCTGCTGGGAATGCACCTGGCTCTTAACAAACTTACTGTGTTCATATAAATTCATAGAAACAATAACAGCACCAGCAATTACAGATTCAGCTCATCTCACATGCTCAATGTAGCATTTTTTAAAACTCTGAAAACTCGGAAATAGTCTTCCTGTAGGCAATTTCACCCAGACAAGAAAAGCAAAATCTGGAAATGATGTAATAATTTGGTATGCTCTACAATACTCAGAAAGAACAGTTACAGGGGACAGAGAGAACGTTAATTTTACATGGGCAGGAATAACTGACCAGATCAATAAATACACCTTAAAAATCAAAGCAAGTTACTTCAGTACGAATGCAGAAACTTAGGAACACAAGGCCGAATCACTACCTTGCATTGCAGAAATGAGGCACGCTGAGATTTGGTGTGTATCAAAGGAAAAGGGCTGGTCTGAGCAAGAAATAGAAATTACATCTATAAATATTTTAAAAGCTTCATGTGAGCCTCTTCACATGGCTGTAACTGTGTCCATATTCTCTTGAGCACACAGATTTCTACGTAAATAGGGGTTTAGTGTTACAAAGTCTACATGCAGGGCAGCCAAGTGGAAAGAAGAGGGTAAGCAAGCCTTTGGCATTTCCATGGAAGAAGAATGGGTACCCTGTAATTAAGGGAATGCTAGCATCAGACATACAACCACACCGTCGTGTGGTCCTTCATAGTTCACAGATTGATCAAATCAAGTTTCATTTGAGGGATCCCCTTTTCTGTGTTCAAATAACATGAGCTTTTACAGAAGTCTTGGTGTAATGCTCGCGAGAGCACTGAATTGAATGTACGCAGGCAGCTGCCAACACGAACATCCTGTGAAATAAATATAGCTCATTATATTGAAGTAACATTTAATAAGCTCCAGTTAGGAAGCTGATAAAGCTAACAAAAAAGAACACAGTGAATCTATCATCGAGAAAGAATGGAAAGGAAATATATTAAATTATACTCTGAATACTGGGAACTTTTGTTAATTTGTACAACAAAAAAAATGTTGGTAGTGTACAGATCCCTTCATCCTTAGCCTCAAGACCTGGATTACCTACGAACTGTATCAAGACAGCTTTATTTAAAAGTGTAACAGTACCAAATTAAGCTTTTATTTAAAGAAGTTGCTATCTCAGCATCAAATCTAAGTTCTCTTCAATAATTCAGTATCTGAACTATCTGTTTGTGGACCAACTCTTCAGAACTTTGGTTTATATAAAATTAGGTAGTGAGTCATAAATGTTTAGCAAAGTTGTTATTTTATTAACATTAAAACTGTAGTGTTAAATGCTTGTTCAAGTGTTTTTAAGCACCATGCACCCTCAACAACTTTTTCCCCCAACAGCATATGGTCATTTCTCGTGGAATTAACAAAGATGAAACCAAAAAAATCATGAAAGTTTACTTCTCTGAAGATCTGATATGCATTTATTCCACAACTCTAGGATGCAGAAAGGGAAAAAATGAAAAAAAAAACCAAACAAAACCAAAACCAAAAAGACCTAAGGAATGCCAACCTGTTCTTCTAACCCTCAAAAACTCACTCCAGAGTTTTTTCCCGTTCACAACCAATGGAAGTCCCCCAGTGGAAAGCCCTCATGGGAAAAGCAGAAATGGTAGGTATCAATCAGAAGATGTTCAAGTCAGCACACAACCCACCAGCTTCTGACACAGAGATGTGCTTAGAGCCAGCGCGTCAAACCAGAGCTACTTCCTGATGAGAAAGTGCAGGGAGAAACTTGCCTTGCTGGTGATACAGCACTTGCGTTCCAAAGGGATGAATGTATTCACACTCCATGCAATGGCTATCCTGAACCCGGTCCACAAATAAGCTATTATTATTTATCAAGAAAGAAGTGTTCAGTTGAGGTATAACACATTTCTACTTTCTCTTAGAAAGTCTTTGCTAGGGGTTGATGTGTTAAACAAAAAATTCTACACATACACAAGCATCTCTATTCCAACATTCTTGATTTTGTATGAAGCTATGATTTAATATTTCAAGCACATCTTACATGAAATCACTCTTGTACCCTGACCTGCTACCCTAGGCTAAATGGCCAGTGTCAAACAAAGAAGCCTTTGTGAATCTGTGACAGCCACCCCTGACTTTTATTCTCCCTTGCGTGTTCTTGTCACAATGGGTATGCTCACAGCAACACTGCCTGCAACAGACCTGTAACTGATCCTCCAGATCATTTACACTGCCCTCCTTTCTAGCGCACAGGACCAATGCTGAGACACAACCCCTGCTCACTGTTTGGCCCGTTGTCATCTTCAGATGTCAACCAAGTCAGTGCTGGCTCTTGCAAACCTCAGCAGCAAACATATGCTGCAAGTACTCTGCCGGATACCCTGAGGAGCACTGCTGCATGTGACTTCATGGTGAATCATGTGGAATATGCATATACATACGACTATTTTGGAGAGTTTAGCATGACTTTGGATTCGGTAGATCAAGCTTTAAAGCTAAAACACATTAAATGATTGCACAAATGCACAGGGGCCAAAGACCATACCTAGGCCTAGAATTCTCAGCAATGACCTTGTGCTATGAAGCCCTTGCTACACCCTGCCATTAGACAATAGTTTTATACGATTGCTTTGCCACTTGAAGGCAAAAAGTGTCTGAGCTATAAGTAGTTAGCATCTAGTTGATGCAAAGTTTCCTACAGGGAGGGAGTTGGTGACTTCTGCTAGGAGGTCCCTTACTGAGCACAATTCGGAGCAATCGTTACAGGGTAATGACTCGTTTGCCCTACCCCCCTCAGCAAAGTCCATGCGAGGTCCGCACCAAAACTCCTTGTACTGTGGATGATGTGACAAGCAACAATGATTAGAAGGTGCTTTCCAATTTAAAAAAAATTATCAGCGTTTGTGGTGCATTCCTCAGTGGCAAAACTTCAATGCATCGCAAACTCAACCTGGTAAACCAGTTCATAGCAGGACAAACTGTACCGGATCACCAGGGCAACCCACAAGATCCTCAGGTCATACATGTGCTGTGCAGTCACCAGGCTTCTAAAACACTGTTGGAGCACACACCGCATCCCTCCTCCACCTTAAAGAGATGAGGGTCATGGGCTTTGCACAGAGATTCTCCAAGACTTAAAGCCCTCTTCCTCCAAACCACCATTGTCCTGCTGAGAAATCTATCTCCAGCTGCTGGGAGCTGTTGGAAGCCATGGCCAACCTGCTCCTTGTCCCTCAGCAGAAGCAGGCCTTTTTGGATGTATTCCTCATCCTCATCTCTAGTAGACTGATGTCAGACACTCTGCCAGAATCCCTTGCCTGGAGCGTTGAACTGCCCTATGGAGATTTGTCACAGGAGGGCAGAAGGACGAAAGGAACCATCACCTTCCCACTCGTCTCCTATTGCAGGCCACACATCGGCCAGCAGAGGCTGGGAAAAACTAAGAGTAAAATCAGAGGAGGTTTTGGAAAAGACCAATCACTAATGTTACTACTTATGGCTTCTCACCACATCTGAATCGTCCCGCAGCCCTCTCAGTATGAACAACTAAGTTTCTGAAAGCTGCATTTCAAATTGTTGTTTGTTTGGTTTTGCTGCACTTAAACTGTAGTCCCTAGTGCTAATTTTCTGCATATGTAAACTCCACACAGATGTTTCTTTTTAAAACTGCAATTTACGTATTACTTGCTTATGGACTACCCCTTTTGTACTGAATTTTTTTGTTTGTTTGTTTATTTCAGGCTTTTTCAAAGTTTGGAACTTTCGCTGTCAATTTGCTTGGGGTTTTGTTTTTTGACTTGCGTCTCCTGTGTTTCTCATTCCCAGTTGGATCACTTCTGTATCCGTACTACTATCAGAATTATTTCTGTTATTTAGCTAATTTCTGTCCTTGCTGAATCATTAGTCCCCTGCCAGCACCTTGTCACTGTCCTTCTGGTTAACAGATCTGCTGCCCTTTAGGAGGGCACATTGCTGGATGCTCCTGAAATAATATCTGACTTTTAGAGTCTTAGAGACTTCTCAAAAACCATGAGGGCAAGTGGTCTACATTCATCCACAATCTGTTGACAGAGGTATCTTGTCATGACTTGCAAAGCTCTGCTATCCCAGCTTGCAGTTGATAAACCACTTGCAGTAGAACTGGTCAGCCAGTTTCAAACTGCAGCAACAGCCAGTTCTGCTGGGCTCCTCCCCATGCTCTGACAGCTGAAGACAGGGGAAGCCCTTCAGGTCCTGAAATGTCTGCTCTCACCTGCAGAAGTTCTGGGGCTACCACCACTGGTTCTCCTGTGACTACAAAATGATGTGATACTACTGCTGTGCTTCTTGTTTCACTTTTCAGATCTGCAGTTCAGATCAGGTCAGCATCAACAGCTTTTATCAGGTTAACAAAACCCATCAGAGATGCTTGCATTTCTGTACCAAATACCTGCAGTGAGCCATAATCATGAACACCTGAGTATGACTAGGTATTTCGAAGGGCCTTCCAAGGCCTCTGTCTACATGCACAGGGATGGCATAAAAGACAAAACACTTCAACCGCAATCTCCAAAAGCTTGTGATGGGAGCCACACTTATTTCTCCCAATGGTAATGAAATGAGCAGCAACGTGAATGTTAGTGACGAAGAACTGAGCAAGAGGAAGCTACACTGATTTCTGATCCCAGAGTTCAGCAGAAAAACACAGTAAAATGCAGATCAATTTCTACAGAGGTCAGGTTTCCAATGATGCCAGAGGGCCTGATGCAAATGGCATCCTGCAGCTGAGTTGGGAATGTGTCAGTCACAGCTTGGATGATACAAGTGTGGTCTGCAAAAGGTGCTCTAGATTGGGAAGAGAATGCCACTTGAGGAACTAAAGCTGGTACCAGTACACCCCTAGTTTCTAAAATGAACGCACCAGAAGTTTCAAATCAGTTTTACTGATAGATTCAACACCACATTAGGGTGCTTGTTTTGGTACCTCGCTCTTGGATGTATCTGGTCAGTTTGTTTCTCCTGTATTATATGAAATATTCAAGGCTGCTTGTACATCAGCATACTTTTCTCCAGATTTTGTTTAAGATTTTCTTTTAGCTATGAAAAGCGCAGATTAAAGGCAGAAGCTTTCCGACAAAGTTCACCATATCTTCTGTGTCACTTTTCCATGACAGGCTCTATGACTGTGATTTCCACCTTGACTTTCTCAACTGTTCAACTGGATATTTCAACAATTCACAGTAGTTCTAGCAGACTAATTAAAGGCATGCCCTGATTTCTTTTCTATGTTTTTTTTTCCATTTTAGCACATGTTGATTGCTCTTATTAATCCACTTTCAGTTAATTATACTCTTGACCCCTTGTTAAAAAAGTAACGATACATCTCTTTTTGCTGAAGTCACAGAAGCCTCAGCAGAAGGCCTGCAAAAATTCAGTTGCACAACTTACGTTCCTTCTAGTTTGATCCACAAAATGTGTAGAGGCAATTTTTTTGTTTACTCTGTGAATTCAAATCAACTTGCTGATTATCCTCAACCACTACTACATGACATTTAATCCTGCCTTGCCAGGTTCCTACAGAACTCATGCCTCTATTGGTTTGTTTTGGTTCTAGCTCAAAGATCCAAATACAAAGCTTCATTGTGCTCTCTTCCAAGGGGCAGGCAAAGCAGTATTCCACCACAGTTTTCACAAGACAGCAGTCCAGCTTCAGCATACTACTACTGGCAATTATCTTTCAGATGTCAAAAAGGTAATGTGGAATATATGCTATGGCTTATTTGCTAAAAGAGAGACATCAGACACTACATGAATTTTAAGATCATTTAAAGGGAGTCTGTAGAAAGTGTATCATCTATCTACTACTAAAACTACTTTTTCAAAATCATGTAGTAGACAACAGATAATACACACTTCACAGCATAAAAAGAAATGGAAAAGATTAATACACAGCAGGCAAATGATCTTTTTTTTTTTTTAAATGTCATGCTAGTCCACAAAACCTTTCCGTAGGGTCTGCACGCTTGGTATGAATGGACAGATATGATAAACAGAATTTGTTTTAAAGTAATTAAGAACTCTGGTAACTGTAATCCTGATCAGCACTTCTTCAGATGTTTTAAGTGAACTAGAAGAAAAAAGTTTAAATTTTCTTTCTTATACAAATGTTTCACTTCTTTATCTCAGCAAAAAATGCCAAAACCATACATCAAGCAGTGAAGGAATTGCTTTAAAGCAAACACCACAGAATCGCTTTTCTGTCGTGCACACAATTCTCATGCACTTATTTTAACTTGACATTCCTCAGACAGCTTTTAATTCTCTAGAGACTTCCAGGGCACTTGCTCTAAAAAGATGGACTACTGTGGGTCCTAACATATTTCTGCTGGTCTCTTATCAATATCTCTGATATGCAGGTCACTTGAAGCATTAAGGCAACTTCATCCAGCCCTCAGTGACAATATTAAGTATCGTTTAGAAAAAGATGCACATACTACAAAAGGTATTTTCAAAGCATTTCAATTCAAAAGTAACAAAGTGCTTTTGGGTATCTCAAGCTTCAATCTGTCACAAAGAAATGGGGAGCACCATTCCCACAAAGAACAGGGCATCACCCAGCACTTATGCAATCAGTGGAAAGATATTGCGTCTTACGCTTCTCCCTGTCGAGCAAGTTGTTTGCAAGCTCATGTAATGCTCTACAGAAGTGTTATGGCAGCTTGCTAGTGAACGGTGTCCCCTGTGTACATGGAAAAAATATAAACAGCACAGAGGTGCTTGTTTGTACTCATACCTACCCAGATTACCAGAGTAACCCTGGTGAAAATGAATGCAGTTAAATTAGTTATTCTGCTTCAAGTGTGTCTTCATTGTGCTTCTTAAATCTATTGTCACAAGCAAATTCAAGATAGCCAGACAAATCCAGCAACATTCATCAGTGATACAACTCAGAGAGCTCAGAGTCAGTCTCTGTCCGACTGCTCACTAGAGCTTATAAAAAAGGGTTGAAAACTACATGTGTAGTTAAATCAGGAATGCTTTCTCTCAGTCTATATTCAATTATTAACGCATAACCAAAAACTCCTAGAGGGAAGAATACTTGAGGATAATGACCATCTTTCAAATCATAAGCATACAAAGCAACTTAGTTTGACAAAGTCAAATTCATGGTAAGATTCAGAATTGATCAAAAATTTAAGATTTTGCTACCTTGCTACCTAGAAATTTCTTTCCTTGTAGGAAAACAAAAATCAGGCATGAAACACTATTTAAAACCATCTCTTTTCACGCAGCATTTCTTTAACCAATTCAAAGGTCCAAAAACCATTCCGCTGTGGTATGGCAAAAGCGTATGGTGGTGACAAGCTCTACTCTCTGAAGAATACCCTCCCCAGGGGGGCATGTTTCATTTAATTGGAAAAGTCTGGAGCCCGACTGAAGCAATAACATATGCAGTCTGTCATGTTTCCCACTAGAAAGTTCGTTCTCACTGTGTTTTAAGCACAACCTTTCCCTCAGCTATCATCGCTGAATGTGTTATATTTTTCCATTAAGTTTAGCCCACTGTTTGTATTTAATCTTGTTCTCCTTGGCAGGGCGCGCACGTTTTTTTAATTCTTAACCACAAATTTTCTAAGCGGTGTGTTGATGTCACTAACTGACAACACAACAAACTTTTCAGAATTTCCAACAAGAACTGTGGACTTGCTCTGTTGATTACTGCATATCTGAAGTAAAATTCAGTCTCTCTCCAAAGGCTTGTAAACTGCTATGCTAAAGGATGGTAGCATCACTCAAGCTAAGGTCAATGTATCGTTTTAACAGTTGATTTTCTAAGTGGTATGTAAAATATAAACAAACAGGGGTTGTTCTGCAAGCTATTACAGTTGCTTATTTGCTAAAATCTGTGTATTTTTAAAACACCCAGATTTTATATTCACAAAACAGATTGTTCAAACAGGTACTAAGAAGCAATGTTGCATCAACATTATCCTCAACGTGCAGCTCCCGTGAATATCCCTAACTCTGGTTCTGATCTCAACAAACCGGATTAATTTTATCTGGCATCTAGTCAACCCCATCAAGGAAGCAATATCCAATACCATGAAAGCATACAATGGAGAAAAATTTGCTCTACAACATCATTTAACTCAAGAAAAAGTAGGCAACATTATTTTCTGACCAAACAAACAAACGAACAAGAACTTGCAGGGAGCCTCATGTCAAAGCAGACTGCAGCACAAGAGTGGCACATCATGGGTGGGGTAATACTGGCAGTAATACAGCCCTCCTTGCAGCAGCTTTCTGAGAATGTGTTACACGTCTTAATTTGAAGTCTCATTTTACAAAGGACTTCTTTCTGGATATTTTGTCACATGCGTACATATCTTGCATTCATAGTAACAGCTAATATTTCAAGGTGGCCAAAAATGTACACACTTACTCAAGTTTTACTTTCGATATATCATGAAAGAAAATAACATTAATTAAGCAGAGATGATGGTAAGTGAAAAGCTCTACTAAACGGCAACACCAAGAGAATAACCATACCTGAGGTGCTGCTGTATACCTGCCTGAAAGCAGAGCTGCTGTATCAACACAGAAAAGCTGCTTTTTCCTCACTTGTTAGCACAGCTGAACAGATTATTGAACTTCAGGAAAAGATCCCAAAGTAACATCAACAGCAACATACATTTCACACAAAAAAATTCACACACAAACTTCTGTTTTGCACAACAGTTCATCCAGTCTACGCAAACTGGGAGACGAGGACCTCTTGATTTCCCTTCTTTGAGCTCGCTTGAAAATATCCGGGCTAGGCTTATCTGAAAATACAGGTGGGTTTAGAGGTGTGCAATTTTAGAGTGGCTGTACCCATATTTCTTTAGCAGAAATCAGGGCACATATCAAACAATATTCTTCTTACTCCTGCAACCAAAAAGTGTGTAGTGACAATATGACTTAAGAGCTACTCGCCTCAAAAGGCCATTTCTATTTATCTTTCTTTTCGCACATCCTCCTTTCCCGATGTCGCCCCATCTGAATACTATCATGCTGCACAAAGTCCAGACAGAGTTTATAACGCACCCCAGACTATGTGCTTCAGTGCTTCTCAGATACCTGTACCTCCAGAACAAAATAGTTTTAATACTGGTCTAAGACCAGCCCGTACAGCAAGACTAGCTTGAAAATAAACTTCAGGAGTGAGCATGTAATATAGACTTAGACATCATGAATATAAAAATATTTAAGAATAAAAATACTGTCCTGCAAGTTGTAGTACAGAATTATCCTAACTTCTTCCATTTGACATGAGATTTACTTAATTTTTTAAACCATCGAGTTTACTTTATGTAAAGATGAATGTCACCTTTGTCACAGAAAGTGACAGCATCTCATGCTGTGTTTAAACACAAAAAACCTCTACTCTTCCTTTTAGTCACAGTTCAGTACAAGTAAGCCCTCTTAGCTAACCTTGAATTTCCTGTTCCTTCTTTAGATGCTAGAGCTGAAAGCATAAGTACATAATACACAGAAGAAAAGCAGTGATGTATTTAAGCAAGGCCATACCTGCATACTCCTTCCATTTGGTCTTTGGTGTAGCCTTTTCCACTTTCACCTGCAGCAGATGCATTGCTCTCCTTCGTGCTATTGGGCTTACTTTGATCATTGCTACTGGCTGGTTTTCGGCAGTAAGCGCCTCCCCCAGCAGTACTTCCATTCTTCATAATAGCTTCCAACAAAACTATAAAACAACAGTATATCATAGTATCATTATAGGCATTAGCGATTGAGTCGGGGCTCTCAAGTGTCTTAAATGGGAGCACCACATCGTAAAAGACTAGCTGCTGCGTCCTCCTTCCTTACTGATCACCGCTTCGTACCACAAATGTTTCTGAAGCCAATCTAGCAACTCCTTTTTGTGGCAAAACTACAGAAAAGCATTTCAAAATTAGTGGCTGGACTCACCTCCATCTCTACCAAGGTAATTTTATACCAGACAGAATTCGTCCAGGTCCTTCATTTCTAGATGGTCTTTAAAGGCACCGAAGCTATTATTTGAGGTAAAACCATCAGAATACCTGAGCAACCAACTGTAAATAAAAAAAGAGGAACTAACCTAACACTGTAAGGAACCTGAAAATTATGCTGTACAGAGACGAAGCCCATCTCTAGCACATTTTATTTGCCACAGCCCATAGCTATTTGTAACCTGAGCCATTAGTGGCCACAAACTGATGCTCCATACCCCTTCCAGGCAATACCAGCTGAAATTCAAACTACTGTTAAATGCCGCAGGTAAGTCAGGACCAGCCGACTACACCCAACTTTCGAGACCTGGAACTTGAAATCCTCTTTCCTTCTACGTTCCAACAGATCTCAAATTTAGCAGTTTTAATAAATCATCAGACACTAAGTTTTATTTTTCTTTCTTTCTAGATATAAGCCTGTATTTTGGGAGTATCTACCTTACCAATAAATCAGAAACAGTACCATTCTAACTTAAAAGACTGCACACAAAGCATAACGTGGATCAAATATTATTAAATAGTTTATCTTTCCTGAAAAGAGATCCCTTCAGAGCAAGGTGGCAAACTACATGGGCCAAATTTGTGAGTTACTACCTGCATAAAAAATGCCCTAATAAAAATTCCCAAAGAAAACCGTCCCACTCTCTGTGAAAGCATGTTATAGCTTTACTGTTAAAAAACATTTTCTTCTAGAAGCTAGTGAGAAGAAGCCTGAAGGATTTTGTCCTAAATATAATTAAAAAAATTATCCTCTGACTCGCATGATCTCTCAGAGCAGCAGAAAACTGGGATCCTACACATCGTACCTTCTATCTCAGAGAAGCACAGGAAAGAAAAGAAATCGGAGTTTTGTTTAAAAGGGGAAGAACCACTTCCCTAAGATGTGCTTCTTAAAACTCTCCAGTATTTGCTTTTACTTAGTAATTCACTTATTACCCACTGGCCACAGCAGTCGGAAGGACTGCAGATGAATAGCTACACACGGCCTGAACAAGAAAGTCAGCTGACTTCAGTGCCAGTCCTGGGCTTGTGCCTGCCTCAGCAGGATTCATCAATTGATCAGATGAGGCTTTTTACTGCAGAAATAAAGAAAAGACTAACATTTAGATACTGAGTTGTATACCGAGGAGATGTTTTCACTAAAAAAAAAAAAAGTTCTTGAAAACAGTAGAGCTATAGCTACATTATGGATATCCAAGTATTTGCAACAGTTTATTCTAATATCATCCCTTAGGGCATTTAAAGTTCTGAGGTAGAAGAAGTAATAACAACTCCAAAAAGGTGACTGTGTCTGCAGGCTAAGAACTAATCAAGAACAGATTTGAACAGATGGTGTCCTCATGAAGCATTTCCAGTCCAAACATGATCCAGAAAAGTGATAGAAGAAAACAAAATTACTATTTTTCTCTTCTGTGACGTTAGATATTTAATAATGCCATCACATGGGAACCTATCGAACGCGTGATGCTGACTTACCCTCCAGAAATAATGCTTACTCAACAGTTTTGCAAATTCTGCGTTTATATTGGTACTGCTCTAGAAATTCCCCATCCCCGTATTAATGCTTGTGCGAAATTAGTAGTGGCAATAATGGTAGAAATGCAAGCACAGACAACAGTTTGCATTTTTAATGCCCAGTGTCTCTTTCACAGCAATCTTAGCCAGGCTTTCCATGGATTAGTTTGGCTGCACTATACTTTCAAAATTACTACTTTCTAATGACCTTCTCAGACCTCCCATCCCCAGAATGGAGTTGTACTGCTGAGAAGACAGTGCAAGATGCCTGCAAAAAAAAAAAAAAAAAAA
>VZSC01001157.1:127599-145771 GCA_013398225.1 Steatornis caripensis | reverse complement strand
TTTTTTTTTTTTCTTTTAGGTGCCATTTTCAGTACAGAGTCGCTATTTCTACTTAAAAAGAAGCGGGCTAGCCGTTTAACCCCAGAGCTCAGCTGGAGATGTTCTCAGTTAATCTACCTCTTTCAACTCCAAAAAAAGTGACAAAATGTCACAAAGCTTTTCCAGAACACCACAGATCTTAGTTGTCTGAGATACCTGAGGCATCTGTCAGTATGCAACAAGCTCAGGGACAAACCTTGGCCCTTCAATGGGCTAAATAGCTCTTCAAACAGAAGACTAGCTCGATCTGTCACGCACTTTACCAACATCAGCTCAAAACCACCGCTTCAGTAGGCATTAATGTATGTATTTCCTTTACCTTGATATTGAAGGGTCCCAAGCGTGGTGAGTACAGCCGTTTCATGGGAGACAGAGCTGAGCATAAAGCTGTCGTGAGGATGCTCTCCTCGCCGTAACTTTTCCACTTCCTGCAGGTGTACAACAAGCGAAATACTCAGAGCTCTGAGATAAGAGGGTACATGCTTATCCCTAGAGCTCCTCTTCAAGGTTTTTTCAGCTGTTCGCTGAAATAGTAAAGATTTAAAACTTTGTGGCTCTTCTGCTCTCATGGCTGACCCTGAGTACTTGGTGCTTTGGTTACAAATGACCTTTTGCTTGAGCCTCCAGACAGCCCAAGGCTGTGTCCTCCACAGCCTTCAACACTCGAGTTTCAGCGCAGGCGTTTTGTGCTAGCTGCTACCGCATCAGGATAGGGAGACCTACTTCCAGGCACATGTGCAGAGAGGCAGGACTGAATTGAGAGCAGACGCTCCTACATGCAGGAATCTGGCAGTTTGTTTTTATGTAACTGTCTGCTGCCTGTGTCTATTTGAAGCATCAGTTGTTTACGCTCTCCTCCAGCAAGCAAGAAGAGGGTTTGGTGGGGTTTTTTCTAAATTTTTAAAACAAATGTCAAGATTTTACAGAAGCCTGCAGAAGCTGAGATTTTGTTCAAATTGCTATTTTAAAAATTATTTCTGTCCAAAGTGCTACAGCAAGGATCCTTTTGCTTATGGGGAAGAGGAGCCAAGTTGCAGGCCATAAGACTCTCTGGGAACAGCATTCGACATGTAAGAGGAGAAAAATTGATTTTTCTCTGTGGTTTCTGTCCACAGAAGTGCTAGGAAATGAAACAAAAAGGCTTCCTAGCAGATGGAGACAATCTCTGCTACAGACATTCCCCGCTTTCCATGTGAGCTTCCCTGATAGCTTGCTTCAGCTGCTCACTTTCAGCTGCTTAAGGCTCCTTACAGCTGGGATTATGTGGGCAAGGCAGCCTAACAGCGAACACAAGGGTGTGTATTTACCAAACGGATCAGGTTAGCGACATGTCAGGCAGAGCACATGAAACTATGCTCAGATCACCCAATGCTTGCTAACAACACTCCCTAACAAGCACAACCTGAGCTCCCTCGCCCTGATTTTTAAAGAGAGAAATTCAAACTAACTTAGGTACGCTAGGAACAACCCCAAAGCAACTTCAGACCCAGCTGTGAGCACAACCAACTCAACATCAATCCCGCATACACAAACGGAGCACTTACCACCTCCATCTTCCTAATGAAACTGGTACCCCAAGCCTCCCACCCCAAGTATCTTACCCAGTTTTCATAATGTAACCACCTCATGGGGGAGAAAGAAGATACGCTTCAAGGGGGGCAGAGCAGAGTGATTGGCTTTTATTGGTCCAATTAACATTAATAGGTCTCTTCAAGAAGGCAAAAAAATCCCTCTGAAAGGAAAGGTTGTAGGGAAGCTGGTGAGGAAAGATGCAGTGGGTCTAGAAAGGGAATTGCTGATCTTTGGGCTAGTGCCCTGTGGTCTCAGTGGTGAGGTGTGCTGGGTTATTTTTTTATTATCTCTGAAGGCTGCAGCGGTGAAGGGCTTTTTGTCATTTACCCAGCCCTTGTGCCACTACTATTAAGTTTTTCTAATGTTTCGCATTACAAGATGCTGTGTTTGTACTAAACCGTTGTCTGCGTTAGGTATCCTGTGACTGACCTCCTTTTGTTGTAGTACGTTACATGCAATCCAACAGACAGACCGTTGCTACGGCGTCCTGGACTGCAGGTGCCTCACACCTACCCCTTGAAGCCGGATGGCTTTGCCGGTGGTATGCCTGCCAGCTCTGACCGAGCGCTGTGCCCTGCCTTAGCTGGCTTTGTGCAGGTCCTTGCTGAGAGGTAGTCACCTTGCAGTGTGAGCTACCGGGTATGGATTATCTCCCCTTTGAAGACAGAGAGTTATAGCTGAGGGACGTTCAGTTGCCTGGCTATGTTCTCAGAACATGTTTTTCAACACGACTTAGGAGAATTGGCAACCACATCTCGGCCCTCAGTAGCTACTAGGCTATGAACACAGTATTATTTGGACTCTCTCTTGAGTTTGTTTCTTGCAGGGTTTTAGTTTCTGCAGAAGTGGTGGAGGTCATCTTCCTTAATAGATCAATGGAGGAAGCACTCCCAGAAAGCTTTTTATATCACATCCCTCGGTGGAACTTTGCAGTTTCTGGATCCCAAATGAGTTTATATGGGAGATACACACCTAGGTGCTAAGCCCTACTGTGTTATTCCTGGGATACAAATTTGAATATCTGGGGAACTACAAAGCCACACAGGGGAAGGCATTTGGGGAATTTATTTTTTAGGTGACAGCTAAATAGACAGCTTAGTTTTTAATATGCGTAACTTTGACCTAACTTCTCCCATAGGTGAGTAATTTAGTTTGGGGTCTTTTTTTTTTTTTGAGTATGAAACCACCATTTACATTCATTTAAGCTCTATTTTTGTGGTGAGATCATTTACAGTAGGCCTTGTATTTGCCCCTGGGGTCCTCCACCCTTGCAGAGGGCTTACCTGCTGCCCTTTTGTGGGACCTCTATCAAATAAAAGGGTTCTGCTCAGTTGGGTCTCACTGCCAGCTGCTGTATTTGGGTTCAGGAAGATCACATCCTCTCTGGTTGCACTGTTGTCTTGTGCATAGTGATGAATGGATGAAACTGTTTGGTTTAACAGATACTTTTATTAATCTGGTATCTGGGAACAGCTTTGCACATAATAGATCTGCGGATGGCACTTGCGTAGTGATTTCAGAGAGACTTGAACTGCCCTTGTATCTACGCTGGTGTTCATTGTACGCTCTTGTATCAGCTATTAGTAGTGTCGTAATGACTAGTCTGAATAGATTTTTGTCTTGTTCTTGTTTAGCCAGCTGTGAAAGGAAGCTGTAGCTAGTTAGGCAAAATGAAACAAGAGCCTGTCAGAGACAGTGCCAGCCAGAAGCCCTTACCCTCCTCCTTCCAATCGTCTTATGCAGAAACTTGTATTTCCCCACTCCCTGTTGTTGCTGCGTGCCCCAGTCCTCCCCGTCACACGTATTTGAGCTCCATTCAGTATAGTAACTGAAGTAATACTTATGCGATATTTTGTGTTGTGCTGTAAAGCTGTATGCAAGTACCTACTCCAGCTGTGTTCAGGCTGGGGGACTCTCCGGGTGGATCTAATTTGCCCTGTGATACCTGTGCCCAGAGGACGTTGTAATTACATAGGCTTGCACCAGTTGTAGCAATTTGGTTATACCAATTTCTTTTCCTAATAAAGCAACATGGAAAAACCTTTTGGGGCTAATTGCTTCTTGTTGTTTAATCCACCATCACTCCCAGGCTAGGTCTAGATTGTAAACAGTCTGCATCTGAGGTGGTGAAGTGACTGTGTTTGATTTGAACCGTCAGTGTGCTATAAGCATGTCTTATTTTTGGTTCATTCTTTCAATAATATTTAATTCTTTCAATAATCACGTCTTTCTTAAGTCAGTCTGCTTACTAAAAGGTTTAAGTTAATTTGGAACAAAGAGTAGCAAACGTTAAAAGCCAGTTGAGAAAGGATGAACACAGTGTTTCACATCTAGCTTTCAGTGCAACACTTTGTAAAGAAAAGAAAATCCCTTCTTTTCTCTGTGGAGCTTCAGTCTAGTCATTAGCTCTCCCAAACAGCAACTTTGTCCCATTAACTCTTTACACTCACAGCCACCAATTCTTCTTCCAGCACTTGACATCCACTCTTCAGTTGGAGTATCTGAGCACTTCCAGCCCTAAGCATGCCAGCACAGCAAGGAGGGAAAGAGAAAACATGTGCTTACAGAAATCCTTTATGTGAAAAAGAAATTGGAAGAAAATTGTGTTTTCCTGAATGTGGCTGGTTCCAGGTTTTCCTTTGCAGGAGCTGGAAACAGTTCTTTACATCTTGTTCTGTGAAGATGAAAGGAAAAATAGAAATGCCGTCCACCCCTTGGAAGAGCAGAAAGAAAATTCGCTGAAGAGTGTGCCCTTTTTCCTTGCCAAAGTCGTTGCAGGTAGAAGGGATCCAGTTCTTGTTGGTAGGAAGCAGCTACTACAGCTATCATTTCTTTCTAGATTGACAGCCTTTTTTACCTCTTACTCATGGTGTGAGTTGATTTTTGTAGAGAGGTAATTCAAGCTCACAACAGGAATGAGACCCTGTACTGCACCTGGCTTGTAACACAGACAGCATAGCTCTCACTGAGTAATTCATAATTAATAATAACATGTTCTCATTTTTAGTCATCTGCAACAAAGAACTGCAAGCCTCAGGGTCTGTTTTATACTGAAAAAAGGACCGATTTCATGGAGCTAGGCAAGGTGTCAGTATGAATGTAACTACTACTAATACGCCTTTACAAACAATGATAAGAATAACTCAAGAGCTCACTTCTGCCAAAATTTGGGATTGCAGCTATAGGGTGGTCATTCCCAAGAAGAATGGCTCCCTGAGAGTTTGTGTTCTTTTCTTTATCTTTGAATTCTAATAATTGTAGCTAAAAAAAAACAAAGAAGAGTAAATAGGTATTAGGCTCCCCACCTTCTTTCATCTTTTTCCTGCTCTTTGCTGCAGTGAAGGTCCTTCTGCTCTGGACTTGTTTTAGGAATTTCTGAATTGTTCTAGTTTCCTCAATGCGGATGTTTGCACTTGGAAGCAATTGATTCTGCTGTGTGACTATTAATGTCCAGTTACACTTGATATACTGTGAAAGGGTACTTTGACCAGGGGCATGAAGATGGATCTCTTCAACCATACCAGGGCTGTGACTTAGCAAACCAAATTGACCCAATGGTGGCAGCAGAACATAAGAGATGGAATAGGAAAGTCTAAAGGGTTTCCTCTTCAGTAAGGTTTTTGGGCTGTCATCAATGCCAAAGAGGTATCCTTGCTCTTTAGGGGTGGGGTTGCCTTTAAAACAAAAGCACAGTACTTACCTTGCTGTAAAATGAAAAAAAAACCAAACCCACAACGTTTTCTTTTTTGCTGTCAGGCAACCAGGCAAGGTCAGGACTTCCCACGAGATGGACCTTGTCTGACGGCCATCCAGTTAAGGTCCTCTGCTAGGACTTCAGAGCAGGAAAGGTAACAGGCATTAGGGATCTTGTGTTAAGAAGAGATATTTTCTTAGATGTGAAGGCAAAATGGAATTTAGTGTCTGAATGTCAACTAGGTGGAGTTACTGCAGATGAATAGAGGCATAACTATACAGCTATAAAATTACTATCTTTAACAAGTAAGCTCTTTTCTAGCTTAAAAAAAGAGCATAAAATCCATCGTGTTGAATTTTTTGAGGATTTTGTACGTTCTGATAATTTCGTGATTGTACATCACTGCACTTTTCTAATTTTCTCACCTGGGGCTAGACCTGCACGTTCTTGCATTTGCCCAAAATCCAACACATCAGACCCCATATGCCCATGGGCGCCATGCAATTGAAATAACAAAATAGTGAACATCTTCAGCGGTGGGTAGCGTTATCAATGCTTGCGAAGCACTTTCATTCTCATGCGAAAAGCAGAAAGAAAAGAACTTCATCAAGTTTGTCAAATACAATGATTTACTGGTGGGGCTGTAACACCTGGGAGCAGTCTGAAGGAAGAGAAATATTCAGCACAGAGAGAGTTAAACATCAGTGGTTTGAAATGGTTTGGGCAGGAGCTCTTCTCCTTTTCTATGACTCTGCAAGGGGATGTGTATCCATCCCTCTTATCTTAGTGAAGCAGCTGGGCTACTGCTACCATAAATCAGGAGCAAAACTAAGGGGCGGTGATGGGTAAGACTTATGGCAGGTGGTGCCTGGTGAGACGGGGAGCAGACCCAGTTAAAGTGAGGCGCTCAGACCTCCTGCGGGAGGGAGAGATGTGGGACAGAAAGCATGCAGCGTGGCAGCGCCGGGAGGGAAGGGGCAGTGCTGGTACCTGCCGGGCAAATCCTTCTCCAGGGAGTGGGAAGCCCCACTCCCCTGGTTCAGCGTGGAGCAGGTGGGAGGTAAGTGTGGTGGTGGGTTCGGGGTGGGAGTGCGGGCACCGAGGTGTTACATGATGCCCTGGATCCCGCAGCCGTCTGGGCATGACAGGGAGCAATGGCAGCACCTGAAAGCCACTGGTGCGAGGGTGGGTTAAAGCCACAGGGAGCCACTTGCATGCAACAGCCTCTCAAACGTGAGTCTTGCCCAGGCCCAAGTGCTATGTCACTGAAGCCTCTGCAGAGTCCCTGGGGCTTTCTGCTCACAGGCATGGGGAACGCAACGCAGGACTCACCCATAGTTGTTCCAATGCAGAGTTTGGGGCGTGGGGCCTTTTGCTAGCACGCAGTAATGTGGCATCTTCCAGTGCAGTCATTACGGGTGGGATTTTTAGGCTTTCCTCTTGATCACCTTTCTGATCCTGATTGCTTGGTTTTGGCACATGGTAGAGAGTGCAGGCAAGATGCCAAATCTGCTGTAGGAACCGGGTTGCTTAAATACGCATGCACAGCCTGGTTTGGCTCCCTCGCTGCCCTGTTCACAGGCATAGTCTCACCGATACCACTGGGCTTCCTCTTGCTTTAGAGCAGCCCCAATGACGCAAGGTCTGAAACACGCAAAGTGGTTTCCAAATGAGTCACCATGGAATAAAAGGGTGGGATGTGGAACCAAGAGCAGGCTCCAAGACTGTGAAGGCAGTTTCAGGCCAGTCGTCCACTTCCCACCCCTGCATGGGGCAAAGCAACAAGCTCCCCATGTTCTTGTGTTTGAGGTAGACCAGCGCTCATTGCCTGGCTGGGGTTTCCAAGGAGCTCTTGATTTGGGGGACAACTGGTACTCCACGCTTTCTGTCCCCAGTGCCGGCTGTAAGGGTGAGGGGCTGTGGACAACCAGCCTGGAGGAAGCCCAGAGAACTCGTGCCTTCCTCTTCCATCCCTCTTGCGGGGAGATGTCGCTTCAGGGAGCCCCCCCGCCATAAGCAGCTGCTTTGTGAGAAACATCATAATGTTTCCTCTCTCTCTTAGCCTTGGAGACATTTAAAAACCACAACATTTACCTGAACACAGATGTAGCCACAGCTACTGCAGAGGGCAAAGGAGTATTTTTGCTAACTAATCATGAAAACATGTGCTACCATCTCTGCTTGCTGTGGGACTAGCTGTGTACTTTTACATGCCTGGCCAGATGTTGGTGGGCATCCAAGCAAGGACTGTTTGTGGTGCCATCTCCCAGCGCTTTGAGCACCCGCCTTTTGCCATGCATAGGTCGCAGTTTTCCTTGCCCTTTAGGGAGGCTTAGGAAAACAAAATAGAAAAAAACCCGACAAAACCCAAAAATCAGATTAGGGATGCTCAGTGGGCCTTTTCTAAAGCAACTGCCCGGGAAATGTCTCACCTGCCACATCTGACAGTGCCTACACAACTGCAAAAAGCTGAAAGCCTTCCCGCAAAAACCAGCCTAGGACAAAAAGTGGACATCCAGCAGTTCCTGGGCCACGCACAGTGTCACCGCAGCAGTGAGGGCTGGAGCTGCCAGCAGTCCATGGCTGGTTGTCACGGACATCACCATGTAGAGGTGGTGTCCCACAGGGACCATTCACGCCAGGATGTACCCCACGGCGGTGGTGCATGGTCACAGTCTGTAGCGCCTCTTCCATCACATCCTTTCCCCTTTCATTTAGAAACAGTCAGTCATTTGTTTGCTGTTATGTATAATGGATGCACCAGACCTGCAGTAGAAACAGCTCCTCCCAATCGCCATGTTTTCTACTCCTTTCCCAAGACTTCAGGCAGCCTTGCATGGAGCACAAAGTAGACGCCACAGCCATAAGCATCTTGCAGCTCCCACATCTGCACCCATAAATGCACCTGCACTGGCTCTTGCAGCGTTATGCACGCCGTCTCCTGCAACCACCTGAAACATTCCTTGACATATTCCAGCCTCAGCCACCACAGCAGTGACAAAATGGCACAGTGACAGCGTTAGGCAGCACACGGTCACTGTGTGAAACCAGCCTCTTACTCAGCAACCTTTGCTTTTCTTCAGAAAGGCTGCCCTTCCCTTTGCCAGAGATCTGTGCTCAGATTTGCCTGAGCTGGACCATTAACATCAGCCATATCTCCAGCAAGGAGAACTTTGTGCAATTTTTTTAAGGAGTATAATTTCTTCTTCTTAAATAAGAACAACAGCATTCAGCAGTTGTCCTGGTTTGGGCTAGGACAGAACAAATTTTCTTTTAGTAACTGTACTTCTTAGTTAAGTTTCTTCTGAAAAGCTACACTCTCTGAAATTAACTGCATGTTTTTCGAGACAGTGTCTGCTTCCAGCAGTGATAAGGCTCGGTGTTTATAGTTAGTGCTGGAACATCAGAAGCAATGGTATGCAGAAAGGCCCTTGCTTATAGTTATCCCTACAGAGACCAAGGTCGATGCTTGGTTCTGCTGACTTTCTTGTGTGCCGGAACTGAAAGAGCAGAGAAGGGGTCAGACCTGCGACCCTGCGGTGGGGAGGAGCGGGTTGGACAGGTGACCCAAACCTGACCAAAGGGAGTATTCCATCCCATATGTGCCATACTCAATATAAAGCTGAGGGATCACGAGGGTCTCGCTCTCTTCTTCTATGGCTGGTGTCCGAGGAGGACTCTGCCTGATTTTTCTGCCTTCAATCCCGATCCATGCATTCCTGAATCCAGCTCCTGCCTGCTGCTGAGTACAGTCTGGGACTTTCCTGGGGCGTGCCCTGCACGGGTGATGTATTATTCATTGGTGGGGGGGAGCTTAATATTGGTTTTTTATATATTTCATTATTATTCTTCCTATTATTATAATACATTATTATTGTAGTTAGATTAAAGCTGTTTTAACTTTTCCAACCTATAAGTCTCTTTCCCTTTTCTCTTCCCCCGCCCCCTTTGGGGAGGGAGGGGGTTAACAAAGAGCGTCTGTCATTCGTTTAATAGCCAGCCCAGATTTAAACCGTGACAGCAGTAACTGGATGGATCTATGACTTGCATTTCCTCTTGGACTTGCCACTGGCTTACAGAGATTTACGTACCCATCAGTGCTTTCAGGCCCCGCAGGTCTACGTTGCATTACAGGAGAGCAGTTTTTGTCGAAACGTCTGGGAATCATCCCTGTCTGAGCAACAACATCACACAGGCTCAAACAAAACAGCAAAATTTCCTGCATCCCTGAGCTCATCAGCTAGAAAATAAAATGTTGGGGCATTTGCATGTCATTATTGCTTACCTATTTGTAACTACTTAGCCTAATTAGCTACCTAGGCTCATTTAATCCTCAGCATTCACTAATTCCAATTAGAGATGGGCCTGAACCAGGACTGGGTCCCAATTAGAAGATAACAAGCTCTTGGCAACCTGCTGCCTCCAGTGGTTGCTGCAGCTGGTTGTGGTGTGTGGGAGGGCAGGAGTCCCCACAAAACAGCAAGGAAATGCCAGACCCGCACTACTTCTGCCCTCAAGCTCTATGGGCAGCTGAGAAGCTGATCAGGACCTAAATGAGCCATTTGCTTTGCAATGGTCTGCATATACCTTGTGTGCCATACCCTCCCTCCAAAAATGAGGGGAGTTGGATTTTGCACTGGTCTGTATCAGTCACATCAAACTATCCATAGTGACCCTCAGTTGTTAAAGCTCTTGCATCTCATCATCCTTTCCAGCTGCTTCTCATCCTCTTGGCTCATTCTGACCATGACATGGTGACAAACCCACATACATGCTGTAGCCACTTTCACAAGTGCACATTGCAATAAATTATGCCCAGATGAAGAAGTGCGCTTGTTCTGCGACAGCCGTGGTCACCCGGACAGGCCTCAGGACTTGTTTCTGACTTGGCCATTGACATGGGGCTGCTTGTATCTACTCTGCTCCTGCGTCCGCAAGAGAGGGACAGTGGCGTGCAGGGAGCCTGCAGGCACTTCGGCATGTCCCTGTGAACATCAGACCCAAGAGTCCAGCATTGCTTGTGCCAAAGCTGCAGTGCTCAAAGATGAGGTATTAGCGGTCTCCTCTGGATCATGCACCATCGGCGGGGTTTCTCTCAGCACAGGGTTGCACTAAGAAACCTGATCAGCACTTGCCTCTGGTGTTGTTTTCAAAGATCCACGTCTTGCACCCGGGACTGTACCTGGCCTCCATCTCCCCATGTAGTCGGGAAGGGTTTTACCTTATGCAGTGCTGGCGCCATTGGCAAGACACGCTGCTTCCCGCCGTGGGAAAGGGCTCCAGGTAAATCGTGTGGGCAGGAGGCTCTGCGTGGGGCTCCTGCAGACATTTCCTAACCCCGCTCTTCTTTCCCTAGCCAGAGATCTCTGACCTCATCAAGATGCAGTTGCTCAAGTTGCCAGCTCCTCTCACTGGAAGCTAATAGCTAGACCACTGAACAAGTAAAATCCAATTTGGCATCAAAAAGCAAACAAGCCAGTTCTGGTCTCTCATCTTTTTCCCCCTGCTGGTGAAGTACATCAGGTTTTTAGCTGATTTATACCTTAGATGCAAAAAGACTTTCAGACCTAAGGCTATTCTGCTGTCAGGTGTGGACGTTGGCGACATGTCCTCACTGTAACACAGGATGAAAAGGTTGATGAACCAGGGATGTTCACAAAGGGAGTGTTCACGTCCCTACAGCGATGCTGTGGTTGGCGGTGGGCAGTGGTGGGCTGAGGACCCAGCTGCCCGGGGAATGAGGCTCCTTCTGGCAAGCCTCATTGATGTATTGCTCAAGAAAGCCCGATGCTACCTTATGAATTTTTTTTCCATTTTTTTTCAAGAAGACCACTAGAAAATGAAATGATTACAGTTTCCTTTGCTGTAGCAGAGCTTAAAGGGGATATTAACTCGGGAGCTGATCCACTGCTCGCTGAAGTCGGTGACACCTTTTCTGCCCTCTTCAGTGGGTGCTGGAACTGGCTCTNGATGCTACCTTATGAATTTTTTTTCCATTTTTTTTCAAGAAGACCACTAGAAAATGAAATGACTACAGTTTCCTTTGCTGTAGCAGAGCTTAAAGGGGATATTAACTCGGGAGCTGATCCACTGCTCGCTGAAGTCGGTGACACCTTTTCTGCCCTCTTCAGTGGGTGCTGGAACTGGCTCTCCATCAAAGGTGACTTTGATTTTCTGTGGTTGCGTGAGCCTTTCCTCCCATTTCTGTGTGGGGAATAGCTTTGGGAGGCTTCAGAGCTCAGATGAAATATTTGCTGTATCTGGTCCTCAGGTGCTTTTTCTCCTTGCATCATGACTGCTCTTCTCTTTTACAGTTGGCAGCTGTAATCACTGTTAGCCTCTTCCTGCTCTACATCGTGCTGTGCTACGAGGACTTCCATTTCCACGTGGCTCACGTGTATGCTCGCCTGGGGTACCCCAACGCGCAGCACATCCTGGGACAGAGGTATTTGCAAGGTAACATTTCTCCAAGCTGTGGCTAACTTGCTGCCAGAGTATGTACGGGTGTAAGCCAGAAGCACAAATGTGGCTCCGTGCTCTGTGGTACACCACCACATTGCTGGATTTTGGACACTGTATTTTATATCCTAACTATGACTTTACTACCTTGTCTCACACCCAGGAGCTGGAGTGGAAAAAAATGAGGACATGGCCATGCACTGGTTCAGGTGAGATGCAAAAAAAACCCCAACCCAACTCCCACCATGGGAAATTGCCCTCTCCTAGGCAAAGGCTGTCATGGCATCAGAGGAGCAAAAAGAGCCGGCAGTGCTTTGAGGGGAGAGCCACGCTGAGCTGTCCTGTACCAGTGGGAGGGAGGTACATGGGGTGGCAGCTGGGAGACCAGGAGCTCCCGACTTCTCTCTGTGAGTCGGATGCACTTTCCCCACCTACTATTGCTGTTTTTTAAATAAGTGGGAGGCAAGTAAGTATCTCGACAGCGAGAGTGCAGAGGGGTGCTGGCGCTGCCATACAGCCTTTTGGGAGATTTGAGCCACAGGTAGGTACCAGGAAAAATGCACAGGCACAGGAGGGGAGAGGGCCAGGAGCTGCTCAGGCAACAGAAAATCAAGTTACGGCAGTGTATTAATTTCCTGCTCTCAGCACACGCTCCCGAGGGGTTTCTGCCACGTAAGCGAGGCAGCGATGCCTGGCCTGCATATTTGCTGTGGTACCTGCAGTGGTTACACATGCGGTGGGAGCCTGGGCTGCGTCCCCTGAAACCCTCCTGCTCCTGTTGAGAAACGGGAAGGATCTGGGACAGGGGGAAAGCAACTGCGCTACCCAAAAAGTGAGGTGAGAGAGGGTGCACACTGGATGTTTCCTCAGTGTGTGCTCGAGGCATAGAAGAGCATCAAGCTGCAGGATTTTCAGGGCTGAAATAACTGTGCCTGTGGCAGCAAGGGTTGTGAACCAAGAAGGCTTCTTTAAGGACATCTGTACTTAGAGAAACTCCAAAGCCTTGACGCCTTTCTGAATAAGGACGTTTCCCAAATCAGGGCCTGAAATTTTTAAAGGGGACACTGATTTATACATACCTTTTCCCTTCTTTGCTCTTACCTCGCTTTAAAACATTCAAACTCAGGTTTTCTTCTTCCGTACTTTCTCTTACCGCTTTCTTTGCTTCTTTCTTCCCCCGCCGCAGGCAGGCTGCGGGGCAGGGCCATCCCCACTCCTCCTTCAACCTGGCGGTGGGGGCACTAAGAAACATGACCGTGGCAGCTGAAGAAGGGTAAACCTGACCTATCCCTCTTCCTTTCCTTTACAGCTGCATTCCCAGCTCCTGGGGAGGTGGGGAACCTGGTGCTGTAGGTACTCCACACATGCAGCTACTCCAGCATTTCTGATGCCCTCTCCCTGTGTTGTCAGTAATGCAGCCCTACCTGTGGCAAGAAAACTGAAAAACTCAGTTAGCCCAGCAAAATTTTGAAAATTAGGTGACACAGTACCTAAAACGCCTGTGGTCTGATTACATGTGTATTTCCATCGGTGATTTCCCAGTCAAGGCAAGGGACAAGACCCATACTGGTATAGAAAGAGCAGTTGAAGTGACGTGTGAATTTTCTGCCACAAAGACCTGTCTTTCTTTTTGGGGGAGCCCCCTTTTCATTCTCCTTCCCATTCAGCGGGGTGAATGAGAAGTTCCCTGTTAACCACCCGGAGTCTGTGTTAAAACCATCCAGGACAGGTTTCTCTCCCTGACGTGCCTGCGTGCACTGCACACCAGTGTTCCCAGTGAGGCCCACAGCCAAAGAAAACCTGCCTTGTGCTTTGTACATTTGCTGGGGTGACTCGTCCTAGGGCGAAGTGCTGCTAAAACAACCAATGAGTTCCCATCACAGAGACACACAGTCCTTTTTTTTTTTTTTTGGTATTGTTTTGATTTTTATACATTTACTCCAAGTCTGAAAATTAACATTGAGCTTGGAGAGAGCAGTCTTAAGCTAACTGAAACTAAAAAAGCAATGTTTCGGCAAACCCTGTGAGTTGAAGCCAGCACGTTTCATTTCAATCTCCGCTGCATGTCGCATGAGCAGGCAGACTCATTTATTGAGTGGTAAAAGGAGTATGTATTTCAAGAGCTTCAAATCCATCTCTACTTCAATTCAACTGAGATGAGAAAATAACCAAACCCAAAACATATGTGCTCAGACCACAGGAAAAGCAGGAAGAAAATTGGATCATTTTCTGAATAGCAGAGAGTTAACTTTACAGACACTTACAGATCCAGTAGCTGTGGTCCTCTTATAAAAGCCTGGGTAAATAAAATTTAGCTAGAAATGAATCAAACCTCCTCCTTGATTTTCGTGATGAAAGTTTCATGTCCTTCAGGGAAGTGGAGAAACTCCTCAGTGTGGCGGCAGCCCATGGGCTCAGAGAAGCCCAGCAACTTTTGGAAAACATCCTCAAGAGCAGAAACCTTCCATGAGCAACTGCTGCAACCCTGATGCTCGTCCAACCTTGCCACCTTCTGCAGTTAGCTACACCGCTTTCTCCTTGCCGAGTGTCTAGTCTTTACGCATTTGAATCATTCATCAGGCATTACATCTGCTGTGCACTGGGTCTCCACGGTCAGATGTATGGCAGTGATGTGTGGCTGTTCCTTCTCCTTTTGCTTCCTGGCTCGCAACTTCTGAACAGCACTGGAAAGGTGAGGTGGAGGAGACGAACAGACCTCAGGGTTATGATGACGATGGGCATATGAATGTTATTGAAAAAGCACCACTACTATTGCACCAGCTGATCTGCTAATACTAAGTTAGATCCAAATATTGATCTGGGCTTGATGCAGTGTTGCTTGTGCATATATGCTGTGTGTATTTCGTGCTCTGCTTATGCATTGCAATAAATGATCATGACTGAGGCTTTATCACTGTAAATCAGCATGACATGCATGCATGATGTCATTTGTAATAGAAATGACAGTGATTTAATAGAAAATAAAAATAATGCCCTCACTTACTAGCTATTGTTCCTTATCAACGTTACCATCGCTATGCCAGTTTTGGGGAAAAGTAATTCAATTTAACGGAAGCTGCCTTCATTTTCAGGGTGATCTTGGTTTAAAACCACAGTGGGAGCAATTGCATTTCATGGGAAGTGCACTCACTAAACAAAGATCTGCAGCATTTTGCTAGCAATAAAATTGTTTCCCAGAGCTGCCTTTGTCAGTGTGCAATATTTCCTTTTTTCCTACCGTGATTATCCAGCTCACCTGTTGCATTACATGAGGTCCTGCGCTCCCCCTGCATGCCTGAGGCCACGTTGGTGAGCCTGAGACCCATGGGCTGCCACCAAGGGAGCAAATGGGACAGCAAGTCCGTGGCGGAGGCCAGGCTTTGGTGTCTGAGCATTGCTTTTGTGCTGTGACTCGTAGGCAAAGGTGTGAAGGATTTTGCCCAGGTTCCTGTTTCCCCTTCCCCTCTGAGGGGGAGCCTCAGTATCTTTCCAGGGTGATACTGGCAACACCTGGGGGAGCATCCTGCAGGCAGAACGTGCCGGAACCCAGCACAGCGGGGTCTGGTGGGGGCTGGTGGCCACACGTTAAGCTAGGGGTTGCTGGGTTTTGCCTCTGCTCCGCCTGGCTGTCCCCAGGCTGAGTTCCCCAGGGTCAGCTCTGCATCTTGCTCCTGGGAGGCAAGGACAGAGCAGAGGAGACCCGAGGCCTGGCCATCCTTCTGCCTCCTCCAGCTCATCCCTGGTAGCACCTGCTGCAGACCAACTCTCTCTGTTTGCAGTGCAGCCACCCGCTCCCCCCGCCTGCTTTCCTCCTTTATCTTTCCCTTCTGCACTCTCTCCCACGCGTCCCTTTATTAAATCTGGTACCACAAAACCCACAGCAGAGCAGAGCCGAGCACCAGGCGAGTTTCTTTCTTCCCTCCCCCTCAAACAGAAAAACAAGACAGCATTTGCCAGATCAAAAAGGAGGTTACTTCCACGGGCCCTGCAGTGGCTGTGGACCAAGGTCCCCAAGCCAGGACCCTTCAAAGGCAGGGGAATATTTCCCTTGACATGAGGCTAGTGCTACATCATGTCCAATGCCCACTTTTTCTTCTTGGCGCAGCAAACATGCATGAGCTGTAGCCCTTGATTTGGAAACTAGACCTGTGCTGTATGTATAGTTTATAGAGAGGTCCACCAGTTAAGTGCAGCAGGCATCCTTTTCACGCCTGTGGTACCCTCCTTTTTGCATCTGCAAGCAGGAAAACCTTGTATTCGTCCCTGCAAACCAGCATCGACCAGGTGAATAGCATGAGGGGCTGTGTCAAAAGCATGCCAAAACAGGGACCCGTGGTGTCTGTTGCCTTTCCTCTACATCTGGAGTCATCCTCCTTGTTTTCTCCATCCTCCCCAACCACAGCAGCCTGTGTCAGAGGGGCATTCGAGCATGGCTATACGCCTCTGCCAACTGGTGATGGCCAAATTCACACCCCTTTCCTATTGCCATTGAGTCTGGGATGATGCTGTTAGCTGCCCAGGTTTGGCATGCAGCACTACCTTGGCAAGCACCAGGCATACTAACCTGGGTATCTGAATAGCAAATATGTCAAGGGCTGTGTGCACAGGGTCATTACATTTCACAGAAATTAAGAAACCACCTTTTTATGCTCCCCAGTCAAAGCGAGCGAGCAGATTTTTGCGCACTGATCAGTTTCCCCACCTGAACCGTATCATTTCCCAGCACCAAAATAGGCATTAACACTGACCGTGAGACTCTGCAGCTATGGGGTGACAAGTCAGCCTTGAGGTTTGCACTGCCTTCACTTTGGTGGCAAGGTGTAATATCAGCATATTACTCATTTGCTCATTATTTTGTTCACTTTCTCAAAAAAGCTATTTTGGAATATGACATTTTTCCTTTATCTCAGCAGTAGTTTTCTTACTGGTACACATGGTCTCATATAATGGGGGAGTGACTTATCATCCAATGCCTTCCAGGTGGCCTCTTTTTTAATAAGAAATAGTGAGAGCTGGAAAACAAATCATGAGCAACCTTGCACACATTTCAACAGAAAAAAATAACTGCAAATTTAAGAAAGCTGGTTATCAAACAGCAGCAGGAGAAGGCTATTGCAACTCAATGCGGTGTAGAGACTTTACCAAGAAAAGGTGTTCACCAGTTTTATGCAATTTGCAGAATTAGCACGTGCACTTCTACGCTTGCACCACCTCCCCTGAGCCATCCTAACTGCTGTCCATACGAGTTCCCCCCGGATTTTCTTTCAGTCCAATCCCATGAAACACATTTTAGCAGTGAATGGCTGAGGGTGCGCACACTCACGTTCCTCCTGCCGTTTTCCCTTTCTCACTAGGGCTGCACTGGCTCCCAGTGGGTTCAGGCACCCTGTCCCACCGCTACCCCAGGAAATGGCCCCTGGTCGTGGGGCACTTGTCCCACGTGGCGCCAGCCAGACCTCCCCGGCAGCTGCCAGCCCTCTCCTCCTTGACACTGCCTGTACGCAGGCAATTAGAGGGATTTTCTTTCCCAAAACACAGCTCTAATTATAATCTAATTCAGCTTATTTGAAGTACATTTTGGTAGCATTTCCATTATGCAAATACCAATTTATTATCTTCACATTATGTTTTGACTACAGTTGTGTTGCTAATTAGAGGCAATTTAACTGCTTTAAAAGCCCCCCCCCATCCTTTCCTCTCCATGCACCCTTACTTCCTTGCAAACCACATAGAACAGACATTTAGCACAGAGTCAGTGATGAAAACCTGCAGTTATATCAGTTCCGTTTTCATCACTGTAATTGACTTTCATTATGTTAGGAGCCACTTAGAAAGTACAGGTTTTTCTGATATACTTGGGTTTGGGGATGGAGGCACGAAAGAGAGGAGAGTGACTTACTCCAACTGCGTTTCTCACATTTTTCTGCCCAAACCTTCGGGTGGGATTGGTGTGGCTGCCGCCTCCCAGTAACCAGCCATGCTGTTGCCTTTGACTGTGGAGGGAAAATTATAATGGTAATTATGTTGGTCTGGAAACGATGACACATTTCAAGGATAGGAGGGAGGAAAGCTGACCCTGGGGATCCGGAATAAAAGCCTTCCAAAATGGGCTGTGGCAAAGTGGTTTGTATGTCCTGCCAGCAGAGGCACTGGGAAATTGGGGCAAAATCCCATGAAAGCAGCAATTCCCGTCTGCCCTGGCCGAGCACAGTGCGGGGTTTTAGTTGTGGGGGCTGCCCTAGCTCACTGTGGGCTTTATAAGATGGGCAATAGAGATTTTTCTTTGGGGGAAAGTGGGGCAGCCATGGGAAGGTGTGGGGGAATAGGGACTAGGCAGTGGCAGTTTACAGAGGGCTGAGTGCCTGCCAATCTGTTACTGACAACCTCCCCCCCACCCCCCCCCCCCCC
>VZSC01001157.1:110918-127474 GCA_013398225.1 Steatornis caripensis | reverse complement strand
CCAACGTTATTCCTCCCAACGCTTTTTACAACAACCATGACTTCTGACTGCTTTTCTTATGCAAACTTCTCTGGCATGTTAGACATGTCTGCCACCACGGCTCAGCGCAGGAAGGGATCCTACACACTATGTGGACGGCATGAAGGTTTCTGCCTCTGGAAGCACCTCTGGGACGTCCCCGTTTGACGCGGCTGGCACGTTTTCTGGCTGTAGAAATGTTGTTTTACCAAACGTTTTGAGGAGCTCTCAGGGCTTCCCAGAAACACGACTTTTGGTGGGGGGAGGGAAGCGTTATTGCCCGTAATAAAGGCCCATCGAAACAACCGAACCCGTAGATGGCTCCAGAAGCTGTGCAGCTCTGGCTTTGAAGCGTGTGCTTCAGCAGCAGCCGAACATTAGAGGTCCCCAGTGGACTTTCAAAAGCTTTGTAGGGAGGAGAAAAAAAAAAAAAACCAAACAGAAAAAACACACTGAAGCCTTCCTGAATTTCTCTACAATATAAATCCCAATGCCCCACCCACCTACCAGGCGAGCTCTATTGATACCAGGGGCGAAACAACAGCATTAATTCTCTGACGTCAAGAGAAGACAGCAGCCACCGCGCAGTGCCTACAGAAACCCGGGCCTCTCGGGGAGGGCCTTTTCTTCCTGCCCAAAGTCAAGCTTCAGAGCTTTCTGCCCCATTTTGTTCTTAATTGCAAGTGTTCTTGCAGTGCAAAGGGTTCTTTTTGTTTTGCTGCTTCCCCTCCTCCCCTCCTTTTAATTTACTTTCCTCAGGAGACATTATATTCCATTCATGGAGCGAATTCAGTGTTCCTGTAATGGAGACTTAATGGCCGTGGGCAGGCACCGGGGAAGCTCTGCTGCAGCACTGCCACGCTGTGCCGAACCTCCTCCGGCCGGTGAGGAGCTGGGATTTTCCTGTGGGAGAGGAGCGGTCGGCAAGATTAGGCAGCTCGTTTGCACTGGTTGCATCCATCAGATGCCTTAAGTGCGTAGGACACCCTGTCCGTCTCCCCGTCCTGCTCTCCCGCCCCGTGAAATGCCGCGGGCTCTTCGCTGTGATGGGAGCACAGCTTGACCTCTGAGTCGCAGCCATGTGAACAAGGGGTGGCCGCAAGGAGAGGCCAAGCACTGGCGTCCGTGTCTGGACAGGAGCAAGCTAGAGGTTTGGGGAGCTAGCAAGGCTCTCCCCGGCCCAGCTTGGCACTGGTGGCACTGAGGACGGTGCCCCCTCTTTCCTGATCACTCCAGTGAGCAATTAGTGAGTGTACCAGGCCAACACATTGCCAAGCCCCGGAAGATCTGGGTACTGCCTGAGGCTGTTAAGTGCCAGAGCGGGCAGGGGGTGGGAAGCGGTGGGCTTTGGCTGACAGGAGGGAGACGCAAATCCGAGCAGGTCTCATGCAAGTGCCAGGCAGTCGCAGAGCATTGCAAGCAGATCCCCCAGATCAGCATTTTGCGGAGGGCACAAGGCCTTTGCGTCTCAGGAACCCTGCTTAAAGCCCCTGGCTGTGGTGTTGGTGTGACTCTGGCCACTGGGAGGGGAGGAGATTTTACCTACAGCACAGGCAACATCAAGAAAGCCATTTTGTTATATATCCCACTACTAAATAGCAGTACTTTAAATTAAGGAGCTCCCCAGAAAGGCAAGACACCATGGATTTGCCTTCCTGAGGCTAAAATGAGTGTTTTGATACAAGTGTCCAACAAGAGCCTGACAGCACTCTAAAGGGCTGTCATTTCAGTGTCCCACGGCTGACAGCTCCACAATTCAGCTCTCTGAGATTATCGCGTATGATAACTCACATTGCTTCCCTTAGATTAAAAAGGGACAGATACTGCAGTGTTGTATCTTTAGTGCATTAAGAAATTCTTAATGCAAGACAGATGCAAGATGAGCACTGCATTTCTTCTCGGCCAGTCTTCCGCACAAGGCGCTTTCCGGCAGTGGCTCCCAGCAGCATTTAAGACCTTTTGCAAACACCATCTCTGCTAAAACGAGGTTTAACAACCCCCGTTTCGATTCACAAACCCATTTTTTAACGTTGAAAGTGGCAAAGTGGGCATCACATTGCTATGGGCTCTGAAAGATAGGCTGCTGCCGAGACAATTTCAAACCCCTGTGTTTTTAGTTTGGTTCATACCTTGCTAGGCTCCCTCAGAAGAAACAGGCTGCAGCTGAAGTACTGAAGGCTATCCGAAGGCTGGATGGGGAGGTATTCGGTAAAAGTGGGCATCAGCCCTCGCAGCCCCCCTGGGAATAACCCCTCGGCACAAGGCTGAGCGGTGCCGTGGTGCAGGGAATGCCATGGCTCACACGGGCTGGAGGTGCGGTGTGAGCCCTGACGCAGTGTCGCATCCCCGCAGTGTAAGCCCAGCCTTACAGGGAGGCACCAAGGTCTGTCTGGCCTTGTACCCTGCCCTGAACATACGAGGAAGAAAAACAATGCGATACAGAAGTGAGGCTGCATGGAGATTCCCGTCATAAAATAAAACGTAAATATTTTTTAGGTTGTGTCAGTTTCCCTGATGCTATCAAGTGGCCTCTGAGGAAAGTTTTCTTCTGCCCCTCTGTAACAGCAGATTACCAGCTATTCCTCGGAATGGTCGACACCTTCCCGCACAGCCTCACGTGCAGCGCGGAGCCCGCTGGCTCCGAGAGCTGAACCGTCTTTATATTGAATTGGGCTGCAGTTCTGCCTCGCCAGGAGAAAGTTGTGGATCCACACTTGGGGGCCAGAACTTGTCAACGGACAGTAAAATAAATGATGGCTATTAACACCAACTGCAGTTATTCCTGGGGTATTGCCAAAGGCAGTAAAGCATCCGTGATTCCTCAGCTCTCAGAACTTTATCACTATTGGGTATGTCGACACATACTCCTGAGTGTTCAAAGCCAAAACCAATTTGTGAAATGGATTAAGTGCAGGTAGAATAAGCATCTTCTGATGCTACGTATCTTGACAGGGACTTACTGAAAAACTGAAAACACAACATCATCAAGTCTAGAGTTTTGAAACTGGCACCACCTTTCCAAACCCATTTCTGAGCCGCTGCTTCCCTCAGCCACAAGCCAGGGATCAGGGCACCCTTGCTAGGCAGGAGCTTTACCTTGTCCTGGTAAACAAGGATTCACTGCTTTTTTTTCCGTGCTTGAGGTGTCAGGAAGGAAAGGCATGGCACCTCCCCACCCAAGCCTCCCTTATCACTGTGGATAATTGCCATCTGTTTTCCAATTTGCTCACGATTAGGCAGGGGGATTGGATAAAAACCCACTGCATACCGCCCAAACCAGACAGAAAATGTCTACCTGTGACAGGTAACTAACACTAATCAGCTGTGACCTACCCCCTTCTTTTCAGGAGAGGGTGAAGGTGGCAGCTTTGCAGCTGCAGACCCCCACGATTCACCCTTCTCTGCTCCACTGCGTGCCCATGGTGCACATCCTGTGGCCAGGACTGGAAGAGGAGCAACGGCCTTGGGAATTAATAGGCTGCAGTATAGGAATATGTTCCAAAGCCAAATTTTCAGGAGGTTTTCAGAAAATCCTTGTCACTTTTGGGAATGCCTGCATCCAGACTGTCTCCGGGAGATTTCTGGGGCTTGCTTTGGACATGTGCTGCAGCAGAGTATCAGGGAAGACAGACAGCAGGAAATCTCAGGGATAGCCAGCGCTTAGAAGAAACATGGTGATGAACTGTACAGTCAGTAGCCCCTCTTAAAAACAGGTGATGCTAGCGCCTATTTTGCCATCAGCTGCCATTCAAATATCCATATGTCCCTGCACAGAGGTGGTGATCCAGCCTTGAGGCTGCCAAGAAGGTGGGATGGGCAGAAGGGGACAGGAGAAAGTGGAGAAGCCTTGGCAGGAGCCGTGCAGTGAAAGCAGAAATGCAGCCCCAGCCTCGGCCCAGGACCGCAGCCCTTCACCCGGCTGTCTTTGCANCTTAGAAGAAACATGGTGATGAACTGTACAGTCAGTAGCCCCTCTTAAAAACAGGTGATGCTAGCGCCTATTTTGCCATCAGCTGCCATTCAAATATCCATATGTCCCTGCACAGAGGTGGTGATCCAGCCTTGAGGCTGCCAAGAAGGTGGGATGGGCAGAAGGGGACAGGAGAAAGTGGAGAAGCCTTGGCAGGAGCCGTGCAGTGAAAGCAGAAATGCAGCCCCAGCCTCGGCCCAGGACCGCAGCCCTTCACCCGGCTGTCTTTGCAGAAGAGCTGGGGGTGACTCGATCACAAAAACCCAAGGGAAAACTTTGGCAGGCCACAAAGGTGGGACCCAAGCAAGCTATTAGATGTAGGAGCAGGGCAAAAGTCAGATGCTGAGGAAAGAGATGGGTTGCAGCCGTAGCAGTGACTTCCGAAGAGTGACATGCCATCGAGGTTTTCTGTAAGACAATATTTAAGTTTATAAGCTACAAAGCTCTGAGTGTTGCAATGGCACAATCGATATAAAGGCGGTACCCTAAATTTTTTACTGTTTTCATCAGTGTTAGTTTTCCATACTTCAGTTAATCAGAGCTTACTACGTGAAACAGGATCACATCCCTGTAGGGGCTTCTAATTCCTGTGAAAATTTCCCCAATTATCCAAAACCGTAATCAAGAAAATATTCTGTGCACATTCAAGTCATTACCCAAATGCATGTAATCCTGGTCTTGGTCCTCCACTGAAGTGTAGTCAAAGCTCCACTGATTTCACTGGCCAGGGAAGAACCAAGGAGATGCAACACGCACCATATTAAGGGGCGATCTGCAACATGGGAAATGTCTCATAGATTGATCCAAATGTGTCTCTATCCCGCTTTTCGGGGAACTATGCCAGTACTTCATGGAATATAAATGTAAATCCTTACAGAAAGACATGATACTTCTCAGCATTTTTCTGCCTTAAGCCTAACAAAGAAAAGAGGCAGGAGCAGCTACAAAAGTAAGCGACCCTATGAGATCCATGCACCAGCAAGTCATGACTGTAAATCAAGGCCATGTCACGTCCTGTAGGCAGAGCCTCCATTTTACGGTGCAAGAGCCCTTGGAGCTGGAACAGAGGCGGAACCACAAGCGTGGAAAACAAGAGTGACATAAAACTTGATGGCCACAAGAAGCAACGTGTTTCCTGCCTCTTATCAATCATTGCTTTGGCAAGATGGCTCCAGGCAAGAGAGGGCATTGTCAATAATGGAGCAGAAGATAAATGATGTTTGTAGCACCTCATTGTGTTGAGGGTTAACAGTGTAGTAAGACATTAATGTGGCATTATTAACTTCAAGACATAACTGCGTGTCATATTGTGCGGCACCTGTTGAGGACTAAGCATCTCAATAAAGTCATCCCCTGACACCAAGTCACTCTAGCAGTCATTACCGACTGCACCGCCTAATAGCAGTTATACGAAATAAGACATGTTAAAGTAGTGACACCGCGTCTGCGTCTGGCCGGGGGGAAAGGCTTTCCCCACTGGCAGCACCAGGCTCCTCACTGTGAGGGGCTTTTGTTTGCCTTGAGTTGCCCCTACAGCTCGAGACCAGAGCCCACAGCACTTCATAAACCCCCAAGACAAAATAAAAGTCCATCCTCAGGGGGTGGTGTTATAATCCTATTAGGCCAGACAGTGCCATGTATGGGGTGAGGGGCCAGCGGCGCTAGTCTTAAACAGTGAGGCGGTGGCTTGCAGGTGGCATTTGGGGTGCTTGAAGCCAGTCACCCCATTGCAGATCAGCTGTAGGTGCTGGCTGGGCAGAAGTCCCTCCAAACTCACCAAAAAACCCAAGCCAGCTGCACAGGGGTCAATAGCAAACACAGAGATAATACTTTATTTGTCTCTCTGGATGCAGTATCCACCACATAATACATCAGGTGTTTTGGCCGAGAGTAATGTGGCAACATGGAGCCTAGAGCTGAGGAGATCCCATTTTAAAGAAATTAATCTCCTCTGCTGAGCCTGGATGACTGGGCCAAGGGCAGACGATGCTTTAGCTCACAGGCCTTAGGAATAACAGGTCCTGTTTTCCAGGCTTGGGCACTTTTCCTTTCCCTGCCTAGGCTTTGTTGAACAAAACAAGCCACGTACAAGGCACGCAGCTTGTCCCAGGAAACATCACAGCTGAGCCATCCTTGGCCAGGAGCCAGTCGCAATGAAGAGATATTGAATTTATTTTAAGACAGAAGCCAAACATGAGATCCAGATCCAAGTGCTGTCTGTGTACTCACATGTTGCTGCCTGCCCACCATCCTCACAGGTACCCTCCTGGCTCCAGGATGAGCTGGATCTGTCGCTTTGAAATCTGGTTTTTCTTCTCCAGAATCTCCATCCGTCACCCAGACATCAGTGAGAGGCACCGGTTACAGACATCAGCAATTGCATCAGCTATAGCAACAGGGCAAACCGCGGAATTCACTGCGTTACACACGTGCAAGTGGATGCCCACGTCTACTGCCTGAAGTTTCACCTGGACATGGATGTTCTTCCCCGGTGAGGAGTGACTTGCGTGAGAAACCTCAGGTTCCCATCATTGCCCTACTTGAGCTGATGGAAATTGAGCACCTTGGACCTGCAAAATCCAAACTGTGTGGAAAACCACCCGTGCCCTCTCTGCTGCTGCCGGCGACTCTGAGTTTGCTGCATGCCATTAAGGAAGTCAGCTTCAAGGTTTTCCAGTTGACCATTTTCCCCGGTAGCATCATCCGTAGAGGAAATCCCAGTCCTGCCCCGTCAGTAACATTTTCACCACCAATCATAGAGATGACTTTCCAAAAGTTATGCTTTTAAGTTATGTAGACCCAACATCTTTTAAGTTATGTAGACCCAACATCGCATCCTAGCGGTGCGAAGATACGAACAACTGTATTTCCCGTATGTCTGAGTTCTGTATCAATCTTTTGGAGGAGTACTATGAGATGGAGTTGCTGGGTTGAGACCTGGAGAAAGTCCCGGGCACAGGGAGAAGGAAACAAGACCTTCAGCAAGGAAAAAAGTGAGCTGTAGCTCTTTTTCCACATCTTCATTGTGTTTGCCTTTGATATGGCGTTAATAAGAGGCATTGAAATACAGCCATGTTGTCGCCCGAAATCAGTCCAGGAAAGGAATTTTGTTGTCCCTTAGGGGAAGGTAAATTCCTGGGTGCTCATTGAAAACTAGAGGCAAAATTATCCTCCATGGCTGGGGTATGACAGCGGGCAGCCACAGCAGGAAGAGGGGGACCCCCCCACCCTGCTGCGGCCACCCAGGAAAGGATAGGTAGATTTTGGGAGAAGAGCCTCTCAGAGGTTGAAAATGTTTTCTCAAAAATAGGTGAATTGGGATGTCAGCCTCCACCTTTCGCTACCGCACAGCCGATATTTCTCCTACTCTCCGTAAAGCAACCGTTTAATTAAGGAATCAGCTCAACAAAATTAGAATAAACGCTGCCAGAGCTTAACGCTGACCAGATCCCTTTTACTGCCAATTTCCCTCCAAAATGAATAGCCGGCCATCACGGTCTCCACCATGGCTAGCTCTTGCCTGGCTGTCCTCTGTTTGCCGCTCGCATCGGCATGGCCGACTGCCTTAAAAATAGCAAAATCAGCCAATTTTTCCCCTCTTCCCTACGACTTATCCAGCACAACGCTGGTTGATCCTCATTTGTTCCCCAAAACGCCTGTGTGCTGGTGTCCAAGTTATCACCAACAGGATTTTTATGGAATGCTTTAAGAAAAACATCATTGGCTTTGCCCAAGCTCTGATAAATATCTGCTTAAGATGAACTGAATCCAGCAGCTTTTGCCCCAAAGTCCTAACTCAGCAATGCACTTAAGTCCACGTTTAAATTATTTTATATTAAATTATTTTACAAAGCCAGATGAACAACTGAGTCGGGGCCTTGGGTCTCTGGCAGGTTCAGCTGTTCCCAGGCTGTTTGCCCAAAGCTTGATCACAAACCAGTAGTAACGACTGTAATATAACTCACTTTTTCAGAGATGGGGGAAAAACCCAAGCACATGCATTTTCCTTCTGACATGAGGTGGGAACCAGAGCAGTAAGTGGTTTCCTGATATTTGCAAGCCATTTGCAAGATATGATTTAGGATTTTTTTTTTAATATGTATAATGGCTGAAAAACTGTAGAACAAAAAGACTCTTGCAGATGCTCCAGCATTTAGAAAAAGCTGACTAAAATGTATTCCCATCACCCAAAGGATGAGTGCTCAGCTTAGGGAAGGGTGCAGAGGAGGAGAGGCTCCACGGCCACCGAGGACCGGCACAGCATCGCCAGTGCTGGCAGAGTCAGCCCGGCTGGTCCTTTCCTGACCACCTTTACGCCTGGCTGTACGAGGGGAGCAAGTTTGTGAACAAAACCCACATTCACAACCTGTCAGGCGTGCAGTTCGGTGCTCCGTAAGTCCCATTTAATAGCTGATAAAATTCAAATCAAAGAGCAGACTCCTGTTGGGTAGGTAAATACGGAGCCACTGTGCTGTGTTTCCATGCAAACTTTGCTGGAGCAGTGACAAGTCGTCACTCAGCCTTGAGTACAAAGGTCCCGCAGATCCCTGGGTTTCTTGCCCATATATAATGATAGCTCCTGCCTTTGCTATCCTCATATTCACTTATAGAAACGGCTTGCCTGAAAGCTGGCAATTACTCAGCTACTCAGCAATACCAGTCCATCGTTACCTTATAAATGGGTAGCTCACATTGTGCAAAATTTCTTTTCAGATATTTCTTCCGCATTCATCTTGGCTCCTGAGCACAGATATTTTGTGTATCTGTCTCTATATGCTTCACCATCGCAGCTCTAGTCACCTGGCCAAATAGCAGGAGCACACTGTAGCAGATGAGCGGAGCTAAATCCATCCACTGTGGCATTTGGTGTAATGCCTGCTGGAAACTCCTCTCAAAGATTTTTTGATCCAACTTGCCGAGTCAAAACAACCATGGCAACGCCCCACCACCACTGGCGCTAACGCTAAATGGGGCCAATCCTTGCAAGCAGCTGGTCTGAGCAGTGACCTGCTCCGGGGAGGCCCGGGGACTTTGGGAGCTGCCCTGATTCAACCAGATAAGCAACATAGCCCCGGTAAGCTTTAAACATCCTAAGACCAGCACAGACACATAAACTTCAGAGATCACAGATACATCCACGGGCACCACGTTGGCTCCCCCTAGATAACAAAAAAGACAATTTTCAACCTAAGAGGAGCCCGGCATGCAGCTGGGGTTGCAGCATCATCCTGAATGAGATACACTTCCTATGTCATATTACGAGAACTACTATTACATTTCCTAATTCCCAGCTGTGTATGCCCTGCTGCATCCCTGTCGCTCCTCTCCGTGCTCTGGGAGGCCAGGCAGGCTGAACAGCAGCCACCAGTACCTCGGCCCTTGTGATGGGAGACACATCCAATTTTCCATTTTGCTCCGACCACCGTTTGCAGACCCGTGGCAAAACACATCCAGTTTTTTCTGCTTGGTGCAGGAAAACACTCTCCTGAAGGGTTTCTCTTCCCTTTCCTGTTCTATTTGTTCAGCAAAGAGGCAGAGGGTACTTGCATTGGTAAGAGCCGGGGGAAGCAGATTCGGGCAGAGCAGAAGACAGCAGGAGACCATACATTTTCTAAGCCTCAGCAGAAGCATCACTAAGGTGATTACAATGACACTTACCCTCACTAAATGCAACAGTGCATCTGCAAAGTGGGAAGAGTCTTTCAACTATGTACCTTTGAATAAAAGGCACTGCAAGAAGCCTGTGCCTGTGACTGCTCCCTAAAAAAACCATCCTAAACATGTAATTTAACTTACAGGGTCACAGGGTACTGGCTTTCCCAGACGAGAGAATTTTATCAGCTAAAGAAATGCAACGAGGCTGCCCATGATCCGTCCAGGATCTCTGGTGTAAACTCTTCCTTTGTAAAAGGATGAGAGAGTTACAGGTGCATTAACACCGACAGCCATAAAGGCAGCTCCCAGCTGCCCACAGTGCAGGCTTTCTGGCAGCAGAAGTCTGGGTTGTGGCTGTAAAGCTGATACAGCAACTGCTGAAACTGCAAATGGGCTTTGGGCGCAGGCAGAGGAGAGGGTACCGAAACACGTCCTGCCTGCTGCTGCCAACCCTAAACCCAGCAGCTCCTGCCGATGAATCGCATCCTTACGTGACCTCGATGGGTTTTGCCGTGCAACGTCTTGGTGTTGCAGAAGTTGCTCGCAAACTTTGGCATTGCTCCCTGCCAAAAGCCAACTCTCTGCTTTGCGTTCCTGCCCTGCTGCCTGGGGAAGCACGAGCTGGGCTGCGGCTGGGTCCTGCTGATACCGCTGTCGTGCTTTGGTTTTTTTTTTTTTGTTTTGGACCTATACAGGCAAGGAAACATTTAACCTACAGTAGATAAAGGGAAGAATTTCTGCAAGACAGGAAGGGGAAGAGAAGTGCACACTGTGGTTTTCTTGCACACACACATCCCCTTGAAGTCACGATGTTCAGACAGTACCTAAAACCCCCTGAAGTAATGTCAAGCTTTCTGTGGGCTCATATTAGGTTCCTGACCCACGGGAAGGCCTAAGACCTGTTTTGGGAATGCAGGAGTACGATGGCACCGAAATACCTCTCAGAGCGAAATTTACAGATCACAGAAAGAGAAAAACCTTCAGCACGTCCTGCCCAAAGCTCAGTGGAAATGCAGGGAGGCGACCCCATGTGGGAAGACAGAGAGTTTGCCTTGCTGTCCTCTTGGGGAGAAATCTCCCCCATGGTGCGGCTGCCTTTTTCCTCACTCAGCCCTCTTGCTCTCCCCCATACAAGTCAGGATGTCAAGCAGCGCATACAAATCCCTTCTTACACTCCACTGTCTTCATCAAAAATAGTTTCTGAGGAGTTTGTTTTCATCCTTGTCCCACTTTCAAGCCCAGATAACCAGTGCCCAGTCTGTACTTGAAATGTTTAAAGAATTACCCCTACCTGCAGGACGGAGGAGCGCAGTAGCCGATATTTCAGGTGTCTTATTCACTTACTGGAGACACAGCAGCCTTCCTGGTGTCCCAGCGAGCCATGAGGCTACAGCACACAAAACCCTTGCCATCGGTGATGTAATTATTATTTTTCATGCACGTTGGACTGAGCTCTGGAAAATGTTCTTCTTTCATGTTCATGATTCTCTGGAGGAGGAAGTGGGGGAAATAAAAAATTGGAGCCTACCAACCTGGTGTCCTACAGACTGACATGGCAACTCAAACAGCAGGAGCAGCAGGGAGGTGCAACGGGACATCCTCACTCTGCGTGAGCATCCCCTCACCGTGGCCACCTCCACCCTGAGGCTCGTGTAGAAAATGGGTACTAGATGGGGACCCGTGGTGAGACCTGCTGGCCCCACGCCTGCCTGCGGGGCTGCATGCTTTTAGAGCTTGTGTGCATCCCAGGGGCATCTGGATCCAAACTTGCCTTGGAAAGCTAGGGTGAAGGAACTTCCAGCTTAAGAAATTTAGCTTTACATTTTGAAAAGCTGCTGGGATTTCTTTTTAATTTTTTTCCCCATGAATGAGAAGAATGCTCTCTGTGTTGGTGCCAGCAGGGAAGATGCAGCATTGCACTTGGTGCTGCAGCGCAGCCACCTCCAGCACGTCCCATACCCAACGCCTTTTTTTTTTTTCCTCCTGGAATCTCTGCCTCATTTGGTTCATGGGGTCGCTTTACAGGGACAGAAGACTAAACCAGCCCAGGGAACTGTGAATGGCTGTTCTGATTGTTCAGGTGCTCACCTTTCAGCACAAGTAATCTGTTCACACACAGTATCTGTCGAAGGCATTAGCAACAGACACATCCGTACCTTCTTTCTCACCCACACATATGTCTGGTTGAAGGACCTCTGCTAGGAGGCAGGGACCTTGCTGACGTTGCACTTCATTACTTGGATCTCCTGGCTGCCTCTTTTGGCCTGATTTTCCTCTCCCCTGGCCCCATTGACCAGCCTGCTGGCATGGCTAGGGGAAGCCTCCAAGAAGTCACATCACGGCAGGCTGTAGCTTTGAGAAGCGAAGGCAGCGTGAAGCCCCAGCCTCTTAAACTGCTCCACCAGCAGGTTGCAGGGTAGGTCCTCCTGCACAGGAAAGCTCTAAAAACATCAACTCAGCTTCGGATCAATGGGCAGAAGATGGGTGCAGTGGATGCTGGAGCTCCAGGAGGGCTTTTCTCTGCTTGATGTTTTGTTTGCCAGAAGAGAAGTGATGAGTTGCTCCTATTTTGGAAACGTGCTGTTTCTGTTTTGCAAGCAAATCCCCTTTGTTTCCTTCTTTCTGATTCCCCATGGGCAAGGACCATCATGTCCTGCTCTGTCCAGAGCGTGAGGAAATGAATACAGGGTGAGGAAGTAGACGGAGGGCCTCCTCATCCTGGTAGCCAGCTCAAATGGCAGGATTTGTTTCTCACTTCACAACGTGAGGGTGCTTCATGCTGGTTTCTGCTCTCCCGTACTGGGCGTGCTAACATACTTCAGACTGAAGTAGGATTCTCTAAGCTTAGCATCACTCTGATTGCCATAGCCCTTGCAATCTCGAGTAATTATAACCAGCAAGGGCTCCTCAGAGCTCAGTGCGAGGACTGCCGAAGCCGTGCTGCTACACAGCAGTCCTCCTCCATCCAAACTCTCTCTGATGGGCTCTCGTGGTTATGGCCTCGACCACTGCTGGGAGAGCAGGAAGGAGGTCAGTTCCCAATACCTGGGCAGAGTAAAGAGCTTCAGCATCCTTTCCTCCATTTCGAGGCTGCGGCACTAAGGCACCGGTTTGTCCTGCTCGTTGCAACAAGTCTCAACCCCACCGTTCACGAAGCAGTTTATTAAGGGAGGAGTGGTCGCCGCTGGCTGGGACTATGATGCACGTGCTTGTTGGTAAGCAGGATTTCACACCACAGGCACCCTACGTTGAAAACCAGAAATATAGTCTTTAGTCTCAACACAGACAAGCTCATTTCTTGTATCCAAGGGTAGGGCTATGCCAGCAAGAAACTGCCATCATGAAACGAGAAAGGTGGTGGTGGCAGAGGAGGCTGAGAACACGTGGCAGTGCAGGAGATCCAACATCTGCAAGTAATACCACACTTGAAGACATTGCTGGACATTAAAACCATCATGAGTGCAAAACCCACTTGCACTCAGGGCTGGGGGGGAATAGGACATTTTCCCATAGTTTGAACTGCAGCTCAGCTGTGGCTCTTTCCCAGCAGCTCAAAAAAAAAAAAAAAAGAGGAATTGCCAGATACTTCAAAAACTGAAGAGCAAAAAAAAAAAGCAGCCACCAGCCTGGGTTTTGGCGATGGAGCCAGTAGCTTGACCTGCCAAAGAAGAACTGAGAAATCCCTGGGGGGGCTCTGGGAAAAGCCCACAGGGGAAAGGCCAAATTACTGCTTCTCCCCAGTGGAGCTGAGGGATGGATGCCCAGGGCACAGCTGCAGGCATGCCTCAAGGTTAGAGGGTTTAGCTCTCCAGCTTCAGGAGCTGCCTTGCACTTAGTCCTGTTCCCGGGCTACGCCTGTGCAAGCTGCAGGGTCAGGAAATCCACCCCGAGGGCATCCCTCTGACACTGCTCCCCAGAGGCCATCCCTCTGACGCTGTCCCCCCAACACTGGGTCCCTCCATGCCTGGGAAGCACCACAGCATGGGTCCGCAGAGCCCTCCTGCTGCCAGCATCCTCCCTTACCCCCAGCACGGCACGCTGGAGCTAACTCACCTCTGAAGTGCGCTTTATTGAGCTGCGCTTCAGCTGATTAAACTAATTATTACTTCAGGCTTAATGAAGTTTTTCACCGCTTGACTTTATTATAGCTATTATGAAGTTTTTGCTTTCTCTAAGTGGCAAGAATTTCCCCTGGACAGCCCAGAGCGTTAGCCTGTGTGAAGGCAAGGCTGTAGCCAGGTGCTGAGAGCATTCCCGTGCCAGCCCCGAAACGCAGGCAGGGCGCTGCCACTGCAGGCAGCGCGGCCACTGTCCCGGGTGCACCGCTCAGGCTCCACAGGCGTATTTGGGCCCTTCTGGGTGACCAGGGGCTGGGGTTTTTACAGGGCCCTTTCCCAAAAGCCTTCAGTCAGCTCGATGAGTTATAACTCCTCCTTCGCTGAGAGCTGTTCAGGTGGACGGGTGGCTGGAATGGCTCCAAAAGAATAAAAATTATTAGTCTGTGCCTCATTAACCTAACATTACTGCTCACCTGGAGCACAGGAGTCTGCTCCTCCAGGAGCCAGGAAGAGCAAATTCCTTGTTTGAGGCACCAAGAAGGCTTTCCACAGCGTCCTGCTGGAATAACTGCGGCCACTGAGCGGTACCTCCACTTTCAGGAGAAAACACCCAAGAGTCCGCAGGGATTCGTGACTGTAAGATGGAGAAACAAGCCAAAAGAAAAAGATTAATGTTGAAAGTTACAGGTTTGTAGGAAAATAAACATTCGTTCTGCCTCCCTCTTGGAAAGAGTAGAAAAAAGGAAAAGTTTAGGCAAAAAATTCTACTACTATTTATGTAAAACATTGGCAGATATTTGCTCCATAATGCGTTAGCTGAAGAATGAATAGGCTGCAGCTCCCCCCCCACCCCCCCACCTCCCCAAATGAAATACCAGGGGTGAGTGCCAAAAATCCCACTAAAAGTCTCCTGGCCTGGCCCAGACCCAGGCCGGGGGGGAGGAGATGGGGCCACCCTGCTGCTACCGCCTTGGAAAGTGTGCGTACTAGCAGCAGGGGCTTCTCTGCTCCCTGAAGCCACCCGTGGACAACTCCTATCGGAGCCAGCTGGAGTAGCTCACCTCATTGCAAGCCTGGGTTTGCTCCCCTTGAACTGGAAACCAGCTTTGCCACCAGCTCGATCAGGGCCATGTGGAGCATTACGCTCCGGTTAGTTATGTTACAGTTTTTAAAGGCAGCCACAGTGATTTACCTGCAAACGCTTGCCACATCCCGACAGTCTGCCAAGGTTTCCGTGTGTGACCATGGTCCTGGGAACAGAAGTGATGGACACAAGTGCCTAAGGAATAAAAAGCTGAGAGGTTTTCCTTTCCTTTTTTTTCTTTTTTTTCTTTTTTTAAATAAAACTTCTGCTTAGGCCAAAGGAAAATCTGAATTCGTAGCCAACCCACCTGCTTACAGCAGCAAACCTGGACCCCTCTCTGCACATCGCTGGGCTCGGGATACGCGGCTAGTTGCGATGAAACACGAGCTTTCAGGAGGCCTTGTTTATCTTATGCTCTCCCCTCTGTAAGAACAAAAAGCATTCCTGGTGTTTCACCGGTGTCTGTTGAAGTATTTAAGCGGTTGAAGTCATCAGCCACGGTTTCTGACAGTACATTCAAAGCAGTTTGCAGTCTCTCTCTCTGAAGTGGTGCACTGATGAATTATAACAAATGCTGATGCCTTTGGGGGGCAATAAAAATAACTTCAGTATGTGACAGAAAATGAATTATAATTCAGAATAATTCTTGGTAGAAAGCATACATTTTTTAATTACAATCGTAACGGCTTTTTGATTCTGAGATAAGTGGTTACCATAGTGACCCAATCCTTAAAGATAATTTTTGCCCAATGCTGTATGAAATGCTATATGATACCTGCCTTCACAGAAAGCGATTTATGAAGACGAGTTTTCCAAATGTTGGGCCTTGTGTATGAAAAAGCTATGTAGGCTAGTTGGAAAAATAATACCCTTTTGGTTACCGCCTGAAGAGCCTTATACACACATTTCCCTGCAAGTACGCTCATAGAAGTTGTCTCAGATTTGGTGCAAGCTACAAATCTTGCTCAGCTTTCAAGCCCACGTAGACTCCATAGAAGAATTTCAAGCCCCTGTGGAGAACTAGAAAAAATGGAGAGAAGAAAATCAGAGACATGTTTGTCTTGCAGAACAAACCACCCACTATTGCCTACCATCAGGGGGGTTAAAAAAATATTTTTACTTTCTTCGAGCAGTCTGAATATGCACTTCTCTGATAAACTAGCTACCAGCACTTCCCTGTAAAGATTTTGGGAAACGCATTTTGGGGTTGGACTAGATGATCTCTAGAGGTCCCTTCCAACCCCTACCATTCTATGATTTTGAAGTCACAACCATTGCTGTAGTCAGGCAAAGGCACATTTTGACACACAAAGGGAGATGCAATCCACAGCGAAACCAGTACAAATTATTAGTCAATATCATCATCTTTTGGGGGCTTCTTTTGGCAAACCCTGCCTATCTCCCTGCATCCCTCTTGTGGATTTAGAGGGACTGGTCTGCGGGGTTGCATGGGGATGCTCCCTGTCCCAAGCCACGCGGGGAGCCAGGTGCCACGCTCCCTCCCATTGATAACCCGCTGCACATCCCTGGCAGCAGCGAGGGCGATGCAGCCCTCTTTTGCTTGGGTCCCCCTGGCAGCCAAACCACCTTACCTACGGCCAGGCTCTCTATGGAGAACCACAGCCAGCGCCGTGGGGCTGAAGGACTGGACTAGTTGCTGGACCTCTGCTGACCTCGTGGAGTCAAGTCATTCACCTGCACTCAGCTTGAAATAGTTTTGGTTATTAAAGACAGTGAGACAAAGAGAGAGGCAGCACTGACCCAGCTGGGG